>JAECUM010093337.1:0-85044 GCA_016617855.1 Megalonaias nervosa
CGACAGCATATATGTATGTATGTATGTATGTATGTATGTATGTATGTATGTATGTATGTATGCATGCATGCGTGTATGTATATATGTTTGTATGTATGTGTGTCTGTATATATGTCTGTATGTATGTCTGAATGCATGCATGGTTTAACGACATCTCAGCACAATTGTGGAAGAAAAACGTAACGATGACAAAATACCGATCGGGCAAATTACAGCTGTTATTGTTATTAAGGAAAACTAATTTCTTTTTCTCTGAATACCCTCGTCACCATCAATACATCACTGTAAACAGTGTACACGCAAAATCAATGTACTGCAATGTCATTCCTATATTCATATTTTCATCTTCGGCAACATGCGCACTGCCTAACTTTCCGACGTCTTGACAATATGGTGGCCAAAGAAAAAGAAAAAAAAAAAATCGGTAGTGTAAATAGATTAAATTGTAAACACAGAAATAACAACAAAAAGAATTTAAAACAAAATGTCATAAAACGTTATCGACCCCGACGAGATTCGAACTCGCAATCTTCTGATCCGAAGTCAGACGCCTTATCCATTAGGCCACGGGGCCCTGTGACGAACGAAATTGTTAATTTTATCTACTTATACAGATTAGTTCATGAGCTCTCATAGGAAATTAGTTTATTGGTTATTTTCCAACATTTCAATTGCGATGTTTAACCTATTTTTATATGTAACTGAGAAGGAACGCAACAAAGCGCTCACGCTTTTTATTGTATTTTGTTTCTGCCTAGTGTGATATTATTTATGCTGTACTGTACAGTAAGCGAAATATAGACGATAAATAAAGATCACTTCCGAATAGAGTCAACAGGCGGTGTTTCTACGAGGGGCTCCCATAGAATTATTTTGGTGGTGGATGGGGCGGGGACATGTAGTGGTCAGCTGTTAAGGGGCCATGGGTCAGTTTTTATGTACAAATTTCATTTTGCATGCACCTGCCTAATATAAAAATTCATAAAAAAAATAATACATGAGTGAAGTCAATAAGAGCCATATTTTTGGATAGGTATTATGATGCAAAACATGATCATGTCACACACTTGACCTGACAAGTCTACTGAAGTTCTTAGAATAAAATGTTTATGCACCCCAACCCTATTTTATACATGCATTTTTCGCACCCGAAGGCCATTTTTGACAGCCTGTGGTGCGCACAGTGCAAACTCAAGTCCTTTCCCTGGGTGATAATTTTGAAAAACATTGTCTACTATATAGCTTGATGCAATTCATAATAGTAAAACATTGTCTACTATATAGCTTGATGCAATTCATAATAGTTGTCACATAAGCCATTTTTGAGATATTCTACTTACCTTGAACCTACGTGTCTACTGCTATTGGTGGCTAGCTCTACTTCCAAGCCAACTATTGGTATTTAATTGGCTACATACTGTGCAGTGAGTATGGAAGGTGGACATTCCTCACATCAGTTTCAAGAACAACACGAGCCCGAAACACCTAGTTCACAAATATATCCATCTCCTTAATTATTGCACAATAATAGCTCAAAAACTCAGACCATACTCAAGTTAAGAAATTTGCCAGGGGCCAATATGCGAAACTTGCCCCTGCCACATAAGTTTTACGGATGTAGGCCAAAACATGCTTAGAGGTGAAGGGGGGGGGGGAGGAGGGTGTGTACTGAATGGATGGCATTATAGGCTCCTACATCAACGGGTGCTATGATAACATTGTATCCCTTTCTTTTAGACAGCATGAGAAAAATAAACAAATAAGGATTGATGAGTTCATTTTCTGGAAGGAGAAAGGAAGAAGTCTGAGAGTTTTTAAAATGTATGACCCTAAAAAAGCTTTACGAAATATTCTTTCACTAACTATGAGACCGAAACACGCTATGATATCAATTATATTATTTTTTTAAATAAAAAAAAGCCCATTATCTTAATAGAAAATAATAATAATAATAATAATAATAATAATAATAATAATAATAATAATAATAATAATCATATCAGGCTCAAAAGAAAATCCAGTCCCCATACCCCCAAAAATTAAATGGTCGGTCCCTAATGATCCTCCGATAGTCTAGAAGCGACTAAATGGGGCAGCTAGAATCGGTGTTTGTTAGTTTAAAAACAAAAATCGATTTAATATTTATTTATTTAGTCTCTAGTATTTCTTTTAACAATGTGCAACAACAACACCAAAAAATAAAAATAAAATAAATAAATAAACCGTCATATCGTACTTATGAGCCTGACTATTGAGTCTTTTTCGTGCATGGGGAAGGGTCACAAAATGTCCGGCGGTAAAATAAATTTAAAAATACCCTGCTTTGTAGAATAAACATGGTCGCTCCTTAAAAGTGCAGTTTGTATTTTTCATTTAATCTCACCTTTTTTAATCTAGTTTGGCTTTATCCTAACGGTGCAACAAAGAAATCCAGTAAGTAGAATTTCTCATTCCATCAAACTGACTAAATATCTGCAGTTTATTTTATCTCATCTTAACTTGATTGCGACCTTTCCACAGGTGAAAGTGTGACTTTTTGTTTATTAATTTTCTGGGACTTTCTTTCCGTTTCCAATAATGTCTACTTTCTCGAATTAAACTAAAACACTAAACATGAACTTCGACGTTTTGATATGCAAACACACTGTTGTTTAGCTTATTCATTATTATCCATCTATTTATCAGCATGTATGTATGTATGTATGTATGTATGTATGTATGTATGTATGTGCTTTAATGGCACATCAGCACAATCCTAGCTATATAGTGCCGATTAAAACTTCAAAAAATGTAAAGGCAACACTTCTTAACGTCGCTACAGAAATATTTACTGCAAAAGGATGCAACATAGAAAGAAAAGATACCAATTAAGTTAAAAGTTACATAAATGAAACATACAGGTACAATATTAAATCTTAAAATATGTGTTAAATACTTGCTATACAAGTCGCATTATTTTAAAATGTCCAAGATGTTTTCAGGTTGTGCATCCCACATTCTTACCCCCCTTTTGCCGTTACTCCCACCTCTCACGAGATAATGCGTGGTTTGACGGCGTTAAGGTATTATTCCAGTGAATTTCTTTGACTGAACGATCGAAATTCATGAACAAACGAATTACTGTTTCATACATAAAAAGCAAAAATTGTTCATAAATAAACTTAAAAACATAAAGAAAGGTATAATGGTGTACTCTTTCGTTGGCGTCACTATTATTTCATGTCCATAGAAAGCGTGTCTGTTATTGCCTTAGAAGCATTTACAGTATAAGAGATACTTTATTAGTAAAATGACCATAAACTGCATTAGATTAAATATCTCCACAGAAAACACTGAATTTTATATTAATCCTTAAAAATAAAATCAAACTCCTACAAACTAAAATGAATTTGTCAAACAAATGAATGAAATTCTAATACAATTTCCCACCAAATTATCCAAAAATCGTAAATTTATTCTCACCTAAAGAAAACTAGGAATTTTAAAACAAACCTCTGCATCGTGTTGTCAGAGAGAGAGAGAGAGAGAGAGAGAGAGAGAGCATTAATTGTATTCCCGACTTCTCTTAGAATATGTCTGTCTAAGAAGCAAATTTAAATACTCTATGCAATTTTCTATTTTCTCGATGATTGTATCAATTTAATTGTTCCTTTGTAACTTTCTCTGACAATTTTCCACCTCAACAATGTTTATTTACATTGCCATTAATAAAGAGCTTATTAATTCCGTTTGCAATTTCACCAATCAGCCTTTTAACTGAAATGAACGCACACAGATGCAAAACAAACAGAAGAAGGAGCAGCTAAGTGGGTTAAGTGAAAGATCAGTATAAGAACTAATGGATGTACGAACTCACGAGCCCAGAAACAAATCAGCATTAAATGAATGTATGAAAAGAAGGACAGGAGAATTGGGAAATATATTAATTTATACAGGAAGGACAGTCAACAAGAGAGTAAATTTATGAACATTACAAGAGTGTAAGACTTTACGGTCAAAAGAGAACTTACTCGTTTTATCAATTAACTCAGTATTTAGTTTCCTGCCTGCACACAAAATTGCATCTAGAGGGCGTTTCAACTAATTTGACACCAGGAACGGGAATACGCCTACTAGATGTAAATTACCAGAATGATGAACTGATGCAACTTTATTTCAGACTTCTAATACACCGAGCAAGAAAACATTTATCTTTCTAGCCGGTCAAATCAACTTTTAACATAACCGACGAACCACTAAATCTCGTCTAAATAGAGGAGTTACAGACTGCTCTTATTTTATTTAATCTTCTACTACATCGTTATGCAGAATAGATCGTAAGATCGTAACAGAAGAAAACTTTAAAGTGGAATAAATTGTAGTTAGAGTGCCGGAACGTATTCATATTAAGGAGGTTGCGATTATCTACCGTGAAAATCAACCAATCAGTGCTCGAGAGAGAGCGAGAGAGAGAGAGAGAGAGAGAGAGAGAGAGAGAGAGAGAGAGAGAGAGAAACCATTTTAGCGAGTTTATTAATGCTGATAAGATGTAAGTAACCTAGACATTGACAGACACAGTAATTCAATGCACAGAGAAATAGTTTTAATACTACCAAACTTTATGTTAAAAAAAGTCCGAAAGAAAATTTACCATGTAACGAAAATTCAACTGTTTTTATTAATGAAAGGTTCAGTATACAGTAAACAATGTATAAATGTGTATGGTAAATATAATGTACAACTGTGTATGGCAAATATAATGTACAACTGTGTACGGCATATATAGTGTACACGTGTATGGAAAATATAATGTACAACTGTGTATGGCAAATATGTATGGCATATACAGTGTACACATATGTACGGCAAATTTAATGTACAACTGTGTATGGCAAATATAATGTACAACTGTGTATGGCATATATAGTGTACACGTGTATGGAAAATATAATGTACAACTGTGTATGGCAAGTATGTATGGCATATACAGTGTACACATGTGTATGGCAAATATAATGTACACATATGTATGGTAAATATAATGTATACATGTGCATGGCAAATATAATGTATACATGCGAATGGTAAATATAATGTATACATGTGTATGGTAAATATAATGTATACATGTGTATGGTAAATATAATATATACATGTGTATGGTAAATATAATGTACAACTGTGTATGTCAAATATAATGTACAAACGTGTATGTCAAATATAATGTACAGATGTGTATGGCAAATATGATGTACAGACGTGTATGGTAAATATAATGTGCAAACGTGTACGGCAAATATAATGTACAATTGTATATATATAATATAATGTACAGAGTTGTATGGTAAATATAATGTGCAGATGTGTATGGTAAATATAATGTAAAAATGTGCATGGCAAATGTAATGTACAGATGTGTATGGGAAATATAATGTACAGATGTGTATGGTAAATATATTGTACAAATGTGTGTGGTAAATACAATGTAGAATGTGATAAATTTAATGTACACAACTGAGTGTAGTAAATATACGTCAGTATCAAATATATTATAAGCAGCAGTCCTCGGAAAGTATCAAGAAGTAGAAATAACAATCGCAAACTTTAGATTTTGTCTGTCGTTTAAAAATGTTAAATAAAAAAGGAATGCCATTCAAAGCAAACATAACAAATACGTAGATGCAAATATTAAATACTGTTGTAAAGAACGATAAAAAATACAAACTGAAAGGAGAACTGAAGGGAAATGTGTTTCTCACATTCTTAATGCTTTTAAAAAACTCAGATAAATTCATAAGTTTCGATTTATTTTTTCGTGGAAAGTATTTCTCCAAGCTTCATTAGTTTGGTCTAATGTGAATAAAATAGAGTAAAGGTACACGAATCTATCTAGACAAAAATGGGGACAGATAAACCGGTAGTGTAGCTCATCTGTCCTTCCCCGTAGGTTATATATTTTATGCTAGTGTTATATTTTCTAAGTGCACAGTTAATTATGGTTAACATGTTCAAAATTTTAACAAAGGAATGTCTACAATTTTCGGTAGCGATTTTATGTATTCTTAAAAAAAATCAAACCTTGTTTGCCTTAAATGATTTGCGTACTTTCGCATGCCATTCTTGTATGCACAAATCACTTTGTACGTTACTGGCTTTGGTGGCGTTAGGATTATTAATGTAACTATGTTTATAAAAAAAAAATATCATATCGACCGACATAAATCAAAACACTTTTAATGTGTGAAACCCATTGCTAATTATCACCATCATCTGAATCGTTACACATGATCTTATAGAACGTTTGGAGAGTTTTGAGTATTTTGGATCTATTATGGAAATCACAAAGCCAATCATATTAGATTTAATATCAATATCAGGTTTTTTTCCTGCTCACCGTATAAGATGTATATAGGAGTGTTCATTACTGAGTTTTGTATTGTTTCCAAGACATATCTTGTACAGACTGTGAACACTCTTGGCATTTTCAAAATTACACATTTCACACCTCTATATATGAAAGTTATGCATCGTTTTAAAAATAACATATGCGTTTTCTTTTTTCTTTATGTTTCATAGGTTAACAAAACAGCAAACTAAGAAATAAATTACCCCCTCCCCCCGAGGTTTTCGCAAAGAAAGATCCTCGATTTTTGAATTACATATTAACAGGATCCGAGCAACATAATTAAAATCATATCTTTGACAATTCTCAGCTGACATAATAAATAATTGCCTGGCTAAAGATACCATCAATAAATCAAAATTTTTCATCTGCGATAAATTAATTATCCATATTTGTTATGATCGTTTTGAAGCAAAAAGTAACATCGTTGTAAATAGAAATTTAAGACGTTACGTAGTGTGATTTCTTTACTAAAAATTTCTCGATGGAGTACAGTGTAGCTAACTGGTTTGCCTATACTCGGGTGAAACCTCGCAAGTTATCCCAAGATTTACCCGTGCTTGAAGGGCCTTGAGCGTATTGACAGACAAATAGAAACATGGTACTTTGAGTTTTCTCTCTGTCTCTGTCTCTGTCTCTGTCTCTGTCTCTGTCTCTCTCTTACACACATACAGAGGGTTGAAGTCGATACACTCGACAATAATAAATAATTCGTTCCTTTGTCAGTGACTCGGGTCAAGGTTCACGCTTCAGGAGGTCTGCATAGATTAGGTGTCCTGTGCGAATCAGGCACCATACCACACCATCTCTGTGATTTGTTCTGCGTGAAGGGTTCTACCTTCCAATGATGGTTTTGGTGTTCTGAAGCTTGTTTTTGAGTTGTCAATCCAAATATTTGTGCAATGTATACAGCAGGGATCAGCATATGAATTTTTCATAGCATTAAGGTATGTGGGTAGTCCAGTCGCTTGGGGCGGGTGATACGGGTGACCGCCTAGGGTGGATCATGTTCTTTTACTCTGTAGTTTAATTAAATAAAAGTACAAAAGTTTATTAAAACATCCATGTTTAGCTATTATTCTCATGACTATTAGTACGTTAAAAAAAAAAAAAAACGGTTTGCGGTGGGGTTTTTTCTCGAGGGTGAAGGTGTCGTTTCGTCCAAAACTGTAACTGCTCTGTCAATCTTATTAAAATCAGATCTTCACTGCTTTGGGTGAAGATCTGACGACGACTGCTTAAGGGTCATGTTCTTGTGACCTTTAAATTAGCCAATGGAAATGCAGCTTTAAACAATCGGAAAGTGAATGAAATCGTTCAGTACACATTCATGCTCTTCATCCACACTGCTCAGTCTCCAACGGGAATATTTGACCTCATCTGATTGGTTGATAAAATTAGCGATTATGATAATAACATAGGTTACCAGAACATGATCTCTAAGCGGCTGCTGACAGATCTTTATGTATAACAGTGGAGATCTGATTTTAATCAGATTGATGCCCTGTATGTCAATATAGCCACAAAATGCTTTTAACAAACACGCTTTATTATCATAAAAGTGAGCAAAAACAAATGAATGAAATTTTTTAAGAAAGTACATATATTTACATTTTTCTTTACTTCCCTCGTTGGTATAATAAATCCATGCCAAAGCGCATAGGTTTTCAAAATAACAGATATCTTTGCTTTCATAACTACTGCATATATCTTTACTGTCACATTATAGCCAAAATCCGTAAAAGAAAGTGGCAGAGATCTTTTGGGGTCTGTTTTGGGGCTGAAATTCATCCTTATTTCCAAACAGAACTTAAAAAAGCAAACAAACAAACAAACAAAACAAGCAACGTCCTTTACTGACTTTGGGCGAGATTTTGTCAGATTGAGTGTAAAAAGGGCTAATAACTAATTATTAATTTTACTAGTACTGGACAAGGATACATCCAGTGAGTCATAATGCGCGTCTGAGTGGGTTACAAAAATTAAATTTTTAAGTCGTTGTTTCAAAGATTATGGGCGATTTTTCGGCGGAAATCCAATAGAGTAGTGACATTTCTGGCATTTGTGTCAAGCCAGGTACAAATGATAACTGCCAAGCGAGATATTAATTATGCAGGGTTATCTTAATGTTCTATTCTAGAAGCGATACATCATCGCTAGCCAGGTTCCGATACGTTAACCCTATCTACACCTTGGCGGATCGATGAGACATTTCAATGATTTATCCTAGCGACATCTATTGAATGTCATGAGTTGTCTCCCTTAGTAAGTGATGCCAACTAACCAATAGCGTGAAACAGCGGTGCACTGTACCTGTGCCGAAATTGGTGTAGGCAATTGACCTCAAAAGGATACTTTGTACGTTTAACATCAAAAGTATGACAACGCACCAGAGGGAAGCCATCACATGTGTTTTTAAGATAAATGCTGTATTTGTACAAACACGGACCGGCAGTGGAAAATTGCTTATTTATGAGTCGATTCCACACGTGTGGTCCCCTTGTCTCGATCATGTTGAACCAGTTATACAAATTTGAACAACTTGATTTTGAGTGGATGTGGTGGCCTGAAATTCACAGACTCAAAGCACAAAAATATCTGATCGATCCGCCAAGGTGTAGATATGGTTATCACATCGGAGTCTTGGCTAGCAAAGTTGGAAGTGATACGAAAAGCTGTTATTTGAGTGATATGGCTTGGTGTTACGTGACAGAATATTTTTTAACAAAATATTTGTCAGTGATGAGGGGAACGTTAAAGTATCGATAGTGGTGCATAGCATGTCGAAGAGTTTAATACCATCGCAGGTTGAAATTATTGCCGTTCGCGACCACGATGATAAATGGCTCCTGGTAGGTCAGTATATAGAAAGTGCCGATTGATATAATAGTTGATATCACTAAAATTAATCTTTTATTCAGAAACGTGTTAGTCCACGTCAGCGTTGGCTGCTTATCTACTCTAAATATCAATGCATTTGGGCAGCCGAGAGTAGACACTATGTTTTCCATATTTTATGAGCAAATAATGTACTGTATGAGAGCTTGAGCAGTAGTCCGAATATCTGAGCATGGCTTAATTTCTGTTGTTAAAATGAGGATTTATTATGTAATATTTAAACCATTTCAGGTATTCTTCAGAAGCAGCAACATGACAAATTTGTTTTAAATTTTGTTTGTCTAGTTTAATTAGTATAATCGTTCAACGGTTTTTCTACTTTTTTTTTTTTAAAGCAACAGTGGAGTTTTTCATTTTGTTAAAAATTATAGTAACAGTTGCTATATTTGACGGCGGGTCAGCATTGTTTTTAGAACTTCAAAATCTTCCTTCCAGGATGTTTCTTTTCGCCAAATTGTATTAAAGTCTTTCTGATTATATAGCTTTTACTTTTAATAACGGCAACCTTTTCTGATTGTGGCTTGGTATTTAAAAAAAAAAAAAAAAATGAAATTGGAGCTTCGTTAGCTCAGTTGATAGAGCGTCAGACTCATAAACCAAAGGTCGAATTTAGATACCCACCCATGCCAGGACTGTTCGGCAGCTTTGGGAAAGACACTTAACTCTCATTTCCTCACCATGATGTAGCCAACAAAGTCCTAAAAGTGTCGTTAAGACAAAAAATATAGTAATTCCAAGATGCCGTCAAATTTTGTCCAAACTAGCCTAGTGTTATTTTAGAACTTGCTGACGGTCCTTTGAGGAACTTAGAAACATACCATAAACTTATCTGGCCAGATGGCTAAGTAATCTAAAAATACAAAAGTAAGGAATAAGGAAAGAAAGAAAAGAGGAGGTAGACATCTAAATTTCTAAAATAACGATAGGCTCTGTAAATATTTTTTGGAAGAGTCCTCATACCATGACGCTTTCTTTTAAACATGTAGTCTTTTATTTATTTTTCTTAGGGGAGGGGAGGGGAAGTTTTAATAATGTAATATTTATCCATAACCACTGCATAGTTTATCAGTTTTGGAGAAGTCATTTAGATGTTTTTATATGCTTAACCAGGTTGCTCTTTAGAGAAGAATTTTTTTTTTTTTTTTCAAACTTAATCATATCCACGTCCCCTGAACACCAAGTCTAGTGGATGTTTCTTAGTGTGTTGATATCAACACCATTAAAGACAACCAGAAGATTACAGTTATCTCTGATCACCTTCGGTATTTATGTATATCGCTGAGTAACATATATAATATCGGTGTTTTTGTGTCTGCTTCTGGAAAATATCCGAGCTGGATTTGATTGTTTGTCTAGCAGCACATCATCGTATACTACGAGATTCTTGATGCCCCCGTTGAGATCATCTACCAACGGCGCATCGTTGATGTCGGTGATAAAATTAATAATGTCATTGCCGTTCTCGTCCAACAACTTTGCATTTTCATTAAAATCTTTAAGCACGTCGTCTTACCAGACCTAGATGGACCTATTATAATTGCTCTGATAGAATTTGGTAGCGCTGGATGATGCATGATTGGCTCTTGCTTTCGTGTCGCCGAGAAATCAATGACATTCTTCTTGTAGAAATATGTAATAATTTCATGGATTTATATTGTGTTCGATGCAGAGCACCCAACAATAGCAGTGGATTAAAAACAATAACGACGAGGAATAAAAAGAGTGCACTTACAGGCAAGTGTGTGAAATGTGGGGAAAAAATGCAAATTTATCTCTCATGCGACACGCGGAGATATCGCTGCTTCACTGGGAAATTACCAGGGGCTCCATGGGCTAAGTATCCTGGCGAGAATCATCTTCCTGGATATAATTATTGTGGTCCTGGAACCAGACTTGACGAGAAAGATCAACCAAGACCTGGAGACTATCCAATAAATGCGATTGATCAAGCGTGCCACGTTCATGATGTCGTGTATAAAAATCCAGATCTACAACAACGACATATTGCAGACGTGAAGTTGATTCACACTCTAAAGTCTGTAAAAAATAAATCTCTCAGAGAATCGCTTGCTAATTTTTTGATAAGATCTGCGATCAAAGGTAGACTAGTGCTAGGGGCCGGTAATTAATCATAAATAACTATCATAATGGACTCAATTTATTATAGCTCTAGAGGATATTGGAGGGGTAGAGCAGCGATTAGTAAACTTGCTGATGCAGCAGGTGTCGCACGTTTTGTTGCTGCAGATTAGTTAGCACGACAGGCAATATGACAAATTTATCTACCACCACCAAAAATTTCAGTACGCACATTTTGATGTTGGCACTCTCAATGAGGTTCACCAGGCAGAGATTTTGTTTTTACCACATGATGCTATTAACTGGTAGACGTCAATCGCGCACATACAAATACGCATTTACTGTCGTTGACTTTGCAAGTAGATATAAAGAAGCAGAACCACTATCAACAAAGACAGCAACTGAAGTTTCATCTGCATTTAAACGAATTGATCAACGTGGCGGCCTGCAATGGCCACAGTTGCTACAGGTTGATCCTGTCAAAGAATTTCTTGGTGCAGTAACATAGCTAATGCAACAACATAACGTCAAAATCAGACGAGGGCACGCCGCAATTCATCGCAATCAGGCAATCGTTGAGCGATTTAATCGAACATTTGCTGAGCTATTGTTTGTATATCAGTATGCGCAGGAAATATCCCTGAGCAAAGTTCAGGCGGACAAGAGATCTCGTGAATGGGTTGCAAGACTACCAAGTGTGATTGCTGCGTTAAATAATGAAATTACCATTGGAATTTCTATGACCTCCAGCAATACGATCTCGAAGAAACACATACCATTTAAGCGACATGACTCTTTCTCAAAACAACCAGTACTAGGTAGTGTGACTGTCAGATATTTATATAAGCCGGGGGAGCTTGAGGGAGTGGGTAAAAAAAAAGAGCGACTGACCCAGTCGGGAGTGTACCCATAAAATTTCCAGCGTGGTAATAGCCACGGGTAGACCTGCAATATACAAACTAGATTCAACTGCTCCTCAACGTGGATTTGTACGCGAACAATTACAAGTAATTCCTGAAGATACACAATTACCACCGCCTTCACTCTTGTAAAGGCTTACTTCTGTGAAGGATGATTCGCTAGCAGGACACCAGCTCCTCGACGTCGATTACACTCAAGACATGTAAGCATCACATTTTCGCGTGTGGGGCCGAGTCTACTATTAATTCTATCCACGGTAAATTGTCGTTGGTCATTAAGAGAATATTATCGATGATTAATCTTGTGCAATGCCGTTTATAATCATATGATGTTCCCTGTGTAAATTTCCCAACTATTTTTCTGCCCGGCTCTTTTGCAAGTGCAACTTCATTGACGCTGTCAAGGGCCAAGCTCTCGCTTCCAAGAGGTTTTGGTAGCCAGACTTGTTTTTGTGCGCGATAAGATATTATTGCGTCACTCACGGTTAACGATGTCAATATCTTTGCGTCAAGCATGTATCGCAATAACACTACTGGAGCCCAACCACGTTTTGCATCATCATCACCCCGGATTTATTGAAATAACGACCAAACCAAACAGCGACAACCGGATGGAGGCACTCCGATTCTATCGGTGAGGATGCAAACACAAATGACTCAATACATGCGAATCCAGTTAAATCAAAATCTAGAAAGGGTCCATTTATCGCAACCCGAGGCATTTCGTGTGTTGGATGTCCATATTATTTAAAATACTTGGCACACGCGCCCATTCCGAGAAAGCTTCCGGGATAACATGCAGCCATATCAACCGAGATAACATCTTCAGAATCGTATTTAGTATTCCACAATCCGCCGTGTCAGTATTCGACACAACTGCGTTGTATATCTTCAAGAAATTCCAACCGTGTTGGCCTCCATGAATTTTCCCCCTGAGCAAAGTGAGCAGCAACTGAGGTAACGGCGAAGCAATTACTGAGTAGTCGTTTAATAACATCAGTATCGTTCGTGTATTTCAACGCAATCTTTGTCATCTCTGAATGAAGAGATTCAGTGCGATAAAGATCGACATTAGGCCGCACAAACTGATCATAATAACTATACTCGGAACTTTGAAACAGCCACACGGACACAGGGTCGAGCTTGCTAATATTTCTGACAAAATCGAACATGTCAGCGTTATAAAAATTTAACAGTTCGACTTCCTGAAAATAGTTTTACGTCCCACGTCCACGCGTGCGTGTTATGATCAACGATCTCTATCGAAGCTCCACTTGATTTATATTTTGATTCGTACAAAATCTCACCGGTCAGTGTCTTCACCCTTATTGGAAATTTTAATTTCTTTTCCAACTCAGCAACGTCTCTGATCGCAGCTCCATTTTCTCTAACGCACTCAGACCACTCGTTTATTTTTTTGCGAATCAGATCTGTTAGACCATTCCTCCGTAACGCGTTTGTAAAATGTTCTGTGTCTCTCTCGGCAACACAATTCAGACGATCGAAACTCATCGGTCGAAGATTATCAACTCCAGGCTTATCATTCACAGGATATATCGCATGAACAACTGCCGTTACAGGGTATGTTCGCTCATAATATGGTTTGTCGATATCCGTCAGCATTCCTGGTTTGGACATTTTACTTAGCGCGACAACATCACCAGGGCGGTGTGATTCTTGAACAGGGTCACGTTTGTCACGGATAATCCAGGCTACGTCGGCGGTGTCTGCCACTCCTGGCATTGCCAGGGGTAGAGAAACGATAAAATTTATTCTAAAAAGGTATCTTTGTTCGTTTAGATAATTAATGATTCTCCTTGCTCGCTGGTCATGCATTGTAGCATCAATCTAGGGGTTATTGTCTTGCCTAATTCTGAATGTTGACCACACATAAGCCGTGCCATCGTTGCGAAACTCTCTCTTGGCTTCACGGATACGATTGATTAGAGTCTGATTCGTCGAATCAGGATCAACATCAACCAGAGCTCGCCTCGGCAAGTCAGGGGTTATTCTGTGAAGATCGAATCTAGCTCGAGATGTTTGATCGCAGATAATCTTGTAAATTTCTCCATCATACAATTAAGGCAAATATGTACTTAAATTAAACTTCAGTTTATAATATACAATGATTTGAGCAAAGAATAGTTGCAAGTGGTTGATGATTGGATGTGCAACTCCTTGTAATAAGTCTTGCGTAACGGATTTCTGTGCATACCATCCGCAGAGTGTGCGACGAGAGAGTCAAGGACCAAAGCCGTGTTTGAAATGTAACAAGGGAGTCAGGTGAGAAATGCGGTTACAGAGCTTTTAAATGGTATTATGATAAAAAATTGATGATAATGAATCTCCGATAAAAGAAGCTGGAGACTATCTCGCTAGATATTTGGGTGAGAAGCATCCCTCATATTTTTCTAGTAATAAAATAATAATTTAGACAAGTGATATATATATATATATATATATATATATATATATATATATATATATATATATATATATATATATATATATATATATATATATATATACTATTTAAATGGAGCAAGGAAATAGCGTTGATTAATTTGTAACACATCCCATCATCAAGAATTATGAGGCATCGCGTGCTGGTGTAATTAGGCACTGTCGACTAAAAAGACCGGTCGGTTCTGTTAGTAATACCAGTTATCTAAAATTCACTATTAGAAAAAGAAGTTACCACTCATATAGATTTGTGTATGAATGTTTTTATGGCCTGATCAAAGATGGAGTTGTGAATGATCACATTGATTCAGATCCAAGGAATAATTCTTTGAATAATATTCAGGCTATTACAAGAGTCTGAATTCTGCACGAGGAAATACTGGAAATAATAATAATCATCCAAGACCAGTTAAATCTGTAAATCCACAGACAGGCGAAGAAACAGAATTTCCATCGATATATACAGCTGCCAAATATTTCAATATTTGTCGGGCTTCGGTACAACGTGTCGCAAGTAATATAACCAAATCAGCATTTTTCAAAGAAATACAAACAAAAAATAACATTTCAGTATCTCACTCTAGAAAACACTCCAAGTGAAGGGATATAACTCCGGGAAGCAAAGCTTCCTAAAGATTTACCAGTACCAATCCAGTAGCCTCGCTTGTAGCCGTGTTACAAGGCAGTGTTATCAACTGCGTAATATTCTATGACGGCTGAGGCTCACAATCATATTATTTTTTTGTTGGGGTTCCTGTATTTAAGTAGTATTCTTAAAAAAAACGTTATCTTTGTCCCTGACTATGTCAGGGTCCTTGTCCAGGAACAAGGGGGCAAGAGGAACAGGAGGGGGGGGCAAGCTTTAGGTGGTCCTTGACAAAGTCCTGGTGTAACACACCAGGGGGTCAATGGATAATAATAGCAGTGCTTGTTCCTTCCCCCTGACAAGGAATAGGCCACGCGTCCAAATGCTATTTTTGGATTTCCAGGTATTGGCAACTTCATAATAATTTTTGAAACATATAATAGTAAGAAGGCTCCGTGGCCGAGTGTTTAGTGTTCCCGAATCCAATACTCGACGTGTGGAAATTGGTGATCCAATTCCGTGACAGTTTTTGTCGACGGATGCATTTAATAATTGAGGGCTCCAGCCCAAAGCTTGAAATTCAACAGAAAAATATGACGATAATTAAAAATTTGTGTATACCTCCCCACCATGTTAAACAACGCGGTGGGTGCTGATTTTGCACTCCTCGGGGTTGACTTGGGACTGTGGTGCAAAAAAATTTACAATTATCAATATAAATCTGTTGAACGTAGAAATTACTTTGCACGTCCATGAGGTGGAAAACAGGAGCCCCCACCTCATCGCAAAAACAGACAGTAAGAGTAAACCAGACAGTGACTGTTAAATACACCTGGTGTAATATAGCCAGGGGGTACCAATAAACTCATGAAGCAGTAGTACCGGTAAATATAAATATATGTGAACGATAGCACTGTGGGAGTTCTGGTGTAAAACACAAGGGTGATAACCATGAAGAAGTAGTACCGGTAAATATATGAGAACGATAACACTGTAAGTGAGAGTTCCCTGAAATAGTCAGGGACAAAGTCCTGGTGTAAAACACCAGGGGTACAATAACCAAGAAGTACCACAATGACAAAGAAAAAAAAACAAAAAAAAAAAAAATCCC
Source organism: Megalonaias nervosa (assembly GCA_016617855.1). Classification (NCBI taxonomy): domain Eukaryota; kingdom Metazoa; phylum Mollusca; class Bivalvia; order Unionida; family Unionidae; genus Megalonaias; species Megalonaias nervosa. Next base: position 16,440 of record JAECUM010093337.1, read on the forward strand.
AAAACACTACAAACGGGTACAATAACCAAACAATACCCAAATTCATGAAGCAGTAGCATCGGTAAATATATGAGAACGATAGCACTGTAAGTGAGAGTCCTTTGAGTGCAACCCCGAGTGTAAAACACTACAAACAATGACCATGAAGTAGTAGCATCAGTAAATATAAATATATGAGAACGGAAGCACTATAAGTGAGAAATAGCCACACACAGCTCTTACTGTCTATTTTTTGTTTTTATTTTAAATAGATATTTATCATATAATGATCACGAAAATATTAACGCGATTATCTCTGCGATTAAAAAATTACATGCCCCAACCTCCGCCGGTGGTATGGGTATCCAACTTTCTGATCAACTTGATCCTGAAAAAAAACCCCACAAAAAGACAGTTGAAAAAATTATGAATGACTGTAAACAATCGAATTGTTAAAGTGAAAGTTGTAACACCGAATAATAATCCCTGATTATTGTCGGCGGCGTATGCCGCTGGAGACAACGTCGGCGGTGTCTATAGTATTTTGTTTTGCTGTGCAAAACACATTAGTCTCACGATCTCACAAACTTATCATCAAAGATTCAGCTCTTAAATCAAGAAGGTGTCCGTGCTGGTCAGTAAGTCTGAAATGTGTCAGTGACAACAGCGGATTATGACATCTCAGATAAACCGGATTAACAAATACTGACACAATTAAATATCCTGATAGAACTTCAGGAGTAAATGAGTATAGGATATATCCCTGCTGTGCCTGCCTGGATCTTTCAAGATCTACTTGACAGCTGCCATCAATAGCATCACACACCAGATCGACTGCGATCGTTGATGCGATATTGACAACACCTAGTGATACATGACGACCATCACCATCTGGATCATTGTTATGGGCTAAAATGCCTGCAGGAGGGGATATCGCTTTCCATACTTCAATGATTTTGGGGTAGTACTCATTGATGATGTCACTGACGTTTTTCTTCAGTTCGTTGGCGTTAAATCCGGGAAGTTTAAACGTTGCCAGATCTGCCTCAGCGATCGAATATTTGTTCAGGAATAATTGTTTATGTCGGTATTTAGTACCATCATAAATGGTAAATTCATCACCGCCTGTATAATACTTTGATGAGCAGTCTCGAGGTCCGATGCAATGCGGTTCAGGTATTCTATTTGGTTGATGATTTTCTCCCTTCCGTTCATAACGAGGAGATAGTGGGTGAATGACTGGCGTAGTTTGTCGTTCATTCGTTGTGCTCTCAATTAATTTCATTGAATAATACTTTGATATCATCTTCGGTAAATGACATCTCGGGGGGTGTCATATTCCCATATCATTTTAACGGGGAGAGCTTTGCCGTCCGGAGTTATCGTAACTTCAAAAACAATGAATTTATGGAAGGGAGGGGGGATATCTAATGCTCTCCACAGCAGAGACATCCAGTAATCTGGAGTACTTCGTCAATAGCTTGCTTGTCTGAGACATAATCAGATCGTTGAGGACACGGTGGTGCCGGTGGTGGCACTTCTGGCCATTCCTAACACAGTTCGGATTGACGACTGTTATACATCGACGGCATAATCCTGGTTCTGAGGATCCGATGTCGATATTTCTAGTGCGGCTGATAATGTTGGCTTATGAACCGTGATAGCGATCTTGGATTCTTTTCCTGTGATAGATTTGATTCTGCGCTGGAACTCATTGTTCGATTTGATTACTGCCCGTAGGTATGCCCTCAACATTCCAGTCTGGTGTTCCATCAGACTTATTTTTACACACAAATGCCAATGAATTATTTGCTTGCAACCCACCAAATAACTTTGTTCTAATATCTGGCCTACTGTAATATACTCGCAATTGTGCTAGAGCTAGTTCCTTGCCTGGAATTGCCGTTGGAAAGCTAACGTCAAACTCGGGCTTGATTGACGTTGCTGATATCATCGTGGTTGTTGATGGTGTTGTATTAGCTATAGTGATTGATCATGCGACATTATTATTTAAATCAGGGATCTAAATACTTATCTTTATCGGAGACCCTGACTTTGTCGGGGGTGGGGGTGGGGATTCTAATCCTTGAGAGTCAAGGGTTTTTTTTTCCAGTTGCTTCATAGTGAACCTTAATCATTTCTGCGAATTCCTGATCTGATATCACTCCATCGTCGAGACCTGACGATATCAGCGATGATAATTTGGCATGTGCTTGTGTTGCCGCTGATAGCAACGTTGAACATTCGTGTAATTTATCAGGCGCGCACGTGGATAGCTTTTTTAGCGATGAAGTTAAGAATACCAGCAATACCGGTTATAACTGCAACACCAATTCCTATTGCTGGTGCTATTATGTATGTTGCTGATAATGCTCCGATTATAGTTACTATTCCAGAGACTACGGCGGATGCAGAGTATACAATTATGTCAGTGACAGCGATACGTCTGCTGAATTTTTTTTGTACTGTACGCGCATCAATGGTATTTTTCAGTTGGGTATGCCACAAACACGCTTGCTCGTATCCGAAACGTTGATCGTCAATTGGGGTTACCAGTAATTGGTTCATTATATAGATTGATAAAACTTTAAGTAGGTGGTATATTGGCGACAAATTCAATACACCAATAGTACAACACACCGATGCCTTTTTCTTCCGGATTCACCATGAATGTTTCCTCGCCGTTTTGCTCCGATATTACTAACACAGATCCAGAAGATCCAGTAACTGGATAACGCCGTGAAATTGTGGTAGATATTGTAAATGTTGTAATGCCAAGTACTTAGAACCTGTACACACCGGTAACCTTGGCGGTATGTTTGATGGATTTATTGAGTGGTGTCCATAATGCTGATCCAGATGCTACTGTATATACTACACCATCAGTAATCTTTTTGATGTCAGAGAGCTTAATGTCGATGACTGCTGAACTCCCCCAAAAATTCATTAATGGCTCTATTCGTTTCCACGAAAATTTATAAATTTGGTTACATGATTAGCATATTCAGATCTAAACTTGGTCATTCCATCATTGATTGTCATTAACAAGGTCATCATTGGGATGTTGCCATTGTCGACGTATTTCTTCGTTGCAGCGTCATTTGATTTTGGTTCTCTAAGACCAGTAATTTTATTATTAGCCACATTGAGAGAACCAGTTTTAGCAACGCATTTACTGACCTCAGTTCTGATCGTGGCGTCATTGCTGTCCACATATTTTTTTGTTGCCACATCAGCGTCTGAGATTGGTTCTCTACGTTGATAATTGTATTTCTGCTCATGTTGAGATCGCTATACATAATGTCTCCAGTTCTTCTGATGCGTCCAGTAATCTCTCCCATGAGTGTTAGAATTGATTCCTCCGAGTTTTTAATTTTACTGTTTTTAGTAAATACCGCTAAGTTATATTCGGTCGCATCTGGAACCCGCAGAATAATATCTGTTAAAGGGATATTGTTCGTTTTTAACCATACTTGTTTATCCTGAAAAAACAACAACTTCACTGTGGTCCACATTTGCGAGACTCAAAAGATTAGAGAACTTATCCTTGACCTAGTCAAGCATGGCATATTTGGATAAGTCACCTTGAGGCTTGTCTCGAGCAGATCTTCCGTAAATATCTCCCATTGTATATTACACTATGATCTGTTTAAAACGTTGGACGATGATGTTGTCTGACTTTATGAGGCGGTACCCCTGACGATGTTAGGGACCTTGACACAGCGTCGAGCACAGCAAGTACTTCACGGCCGCATATTGGCGGATCGGTTATTGTCTTTGTTGTTAATGTTGAATACCAGATCGGAGTGCTATGCATTCTACTGCTTATTTATTTTAAAAATTCTTTCAGTGGCGCCAACCCATACGAATCAAAATAAACAACTCCAAGTGGGTCAACCGCATATGCAACCCAGTGAGTACCTGGACCAGAACTTCCATTGAGATTAATGATACCGGTTTCAACACGGTTTGGTTGATTTGGTAATTGATCACGCATGAAAACACTTCTAAGCTTTTGATGTTTAATTTCTTAGCAGCATCAAGTAAATCAAAATTGGACATGGGAAGCTCGAAAGGCTTTGCGTCTAGCAAAGTGTACCGAGCAGTCTCAGACCTGAGCCTCTCGAGGCTCGACCGTACCATGAACGAGGGGTTCCCGGCAGTCTTAGACCCCGCCCTTTTTTAGTCCGCGACCTGTTGCTTGTTTTAATGCCATCTCAGCGGCAGTTCCAACACCACCAAGTGCAGCTGCTTTTTCAACAGCTGGGGCTGCAGCGGCTATCAACGCTGGTATAGCTGCAAGAAGTAGAAATATACCAAACGTCTTGGCAATGTCTTTAATGGCACCCGCAGAAAGATCAAGCCTAGCGCCGGTCTTTGATCGTTTGGCGTCACTGAAGTACTTGAGTTGACGTTCTGTCAGGAATAGTTTATTTGGACCTTGCAACGCTGCTGATTTCAGCGATATTTTTATTCTAGAATTCTTTTTTAATGCTGACTGTAGCTTTTCAATCTGACCAGGAGTCAGAGTAACATTAACGTGATAATATGACATCATAATATTATCAGCGATTTAATTACTAATCGTACAATCGAGTTACATGTTTTCCACTGGGGCATCAATGACTCTCATTCGTCTACCAACACTTTCAAGCAGCAGTTTTGTCTGAGAGTATAACAGTGATTACTAGATAATCAGTAAAACCAGCTGGCAGTGCACCTACTCGAGCTCGAAAATGTATGTCAACGACTGACTGTCTAAACAAATCTAGGTGTTCAAGCGAGAAATAGTAGATCGGATACAACGTCGAGAATTCCCGCAGAGATATTTGCAAACCAGAATCCACATTCTGATCATGCCCCATGAATGTCATCAAGCAGTGATAAGCTTGTGCAACGTGATTATTTTCAAAATCAAGCAACACTTCTTCAGATGGTTCTTGATGTCCATTTATCCTCAAAGAAAGTTCACAAACCCCAAGTTGGTCAAATGCCATATGATTTTGTATTTGAGAATTCTGTCGTCGGATATCCTGAAAAGCTATAAATATGTGTCGTGGTGCAGAAACTCCCTGCTGTGATGCGATCTGTCATGCAAATGTGCAAACAGTTGTGCTCGTGATCGAGTCTGTATTCATCTTCAACCATGATAACGTTGATTTGCCGCCGCTGTCCAAAAGAGATCAGCCGTTGTTCTTCAGCGAGTGATGGTGACATTGTTGGCATCCACAACGAAAGCTTTGTCTGTGTCACATTTCCATGAAGTGCCACGGTTGCAGCTGGATCAACTCCTTCAGCATGCTAGATAGCATCGTCATCCGTGTCCTTTCGAACGAGAGCAACTGTGTGTTTTGCCCTGAAGATAACTTTTCTAACATTTCTGCAGAAACTAAAAATATGTGACAGTGGTATTACACAGCTAAATCTCCCATAAGCATCAATTTGATTTTTACGTCCTGCGAATCCCAGATTAAAATTCACATGTACAAAGAATAAACTTTCATCATCGGCATCGTCAGCCGCAGCAGTAACTTTTTTGAGGCGCCGAAAAGTATAAGGTCGGCTCTTGGCGCGATCAACATAATCTTTTACAAACATTATTGACGGACCAGCAGACTGTGCATAATCATCGCTGTATCGGGATAGCCCCAATATTGTAGTAGCAACATCAACATCATTGAGGCATGCTTCGATTTCTTTACCATCAATAATACATCGTGCACTGCTGAATGATGCCATAATTCCATTATTAACAAATCCACCCTGCGCATCACCATAAGGATCTTCAAAGAATGCCTCGGCGGGCAAGAAATACATTCATGTATCCTGGACTTGTAGTTCGATTCGTCCTCCATGTTGGTTTGGTTCTCGTTCTTCACAAGAATAATACTGATAATCACGCATGGACTCATCCTTGAGTACTGGCAAGTCCATGTCAAATACTGAATCAGATGCACGTTTGGACATTATATTTATATTTGCTACTATCTAAAATGATGCACCATCGACGTTTAACGTCGGCGACGATGAGACAACCCATTACCCGCTACCAGATTTGCAGTTAAATTCCGAGCTTCTTTGCCGGCTAATTGCATCAACCGTTCACTTGCAGCTTGGTTTATTATTTTACTAACATTTGCAGGCATAACTTCAGTGCTGGGAAATTTTACTGGCTTAGATTTTCGTCATATTAATCGTGCTAGTCTATCACCAACAGTACCAATACCTTTATCACGAAGAACGTCAATAGCTTTCATTCCCAGTTGCTTTGCAATCAGCATTGCTTTTGGGTCTATCCTTCTCAATAGACCCTGAACAACTTCGCCGAGTCCATCTTCGTAGGTAACTTTATATGTTGGTAATCTCAAATTTATCACCATGACCATTACAGGCCCACGTTGAGTATTATGTATGATCATCTTATTTTCTTGTCACTGATCTAACTGCATCAACCACTGCGGTAATCATCAACAATTTCAACAATTTGTGACTGATAAACATTATTACCGGCTCATCTTCCGGCAATCAGAATTTCTAGTCTATCAACATCGGCAAGGACTTTATTGGGGCATGGGAGTAATAAGACCATTTCCCCTGGTACCTGTACCAGGAGCGACGAGACCACTTCCAGTTGTTTCTTCTTCCTCAATATGGGGTGGTCTGATGACGATTTTTCGCGGGATAACATATCTCTGGGTAATGGCACTCTTTGAACTTCTTCGACTTTTTTTTACACAAAATTCACCCCTATATTTATAAGTGATTCCAGATATACCACGGGACTTTCGAAATACAAAAGGAACCCAATTTTTTTCTGAAACACTGGCAGTGTTTGGATCTAATAATTTATCACGATCTGAATATCCTGTTGCAACAACTGCTATAGTTCTCTCTTGAAGTAGTTTAAGACCTTCTTCGGTAAATCGGGCTGGTGGTTTTGGTTTTGGTCTTGGTTTTGATGCAACAGTATCCTTCACATCGCCGACCTCCTCATGAACTTTGTTAATACCCTCAAGTACTTGTTGTATTCCTTCTTGTAATTGTTGAGCAGCAGCTATTTCATCTGGAAGTTCTTGTAGAATCGCTTTTGTTTGTTTAGTTCTTTCTATTTTGCCAGCTGCTTTAGCGGTTTGCTCTAACGTGGGAAGAAGACCTTCTGTAGCCTTTGTAACTGGTTTAAATAATTCTGCTGTATCCTCTGCAAATTCCACTCGAGCTTCCTGACGCTGTTGTTGTTGCTGCTTGACAGAATCATGGACGGGAAGATATTTGTTAATTGCCTCAAGTCACTGTCGAGCTAGCTTAGCTGTATGAGATTCCATGGCTAGCGCAGAATCGCTCATTGTTATTGATATAATAATGATTTAATTACGCCACCTAACTGCCATGCTGCAGCAGCAGAGAGGGTGACAACCAACAGTGAATGTCCTGGGTCAGTAAACGAGGGTGTACAAAAATTTGACATGCAAGCATCAAGAGAAAAATAACAACTGCGCTAACCCGGTTTGAGGCCTATTAGTGCAACCTGGTTTGAGGCCTCAGTTTTGTGTTATTGACGCAAGTCATTTTCGTTGTTGGTTTTATTTTCATAAATGGACTGTTCTAAAAAGTGGTCTGTTCACCCTCTCTGCTACTCTATCTGAAATGACTTTTCTAACTTTAGTAACCATGGCCATATTTGAAGGCTGACCAGCATTGTTTGTATCAGCTTTAAAGGTTTCCTTTCTTTCTATTTGTCAAATCTGATAAAATTCTGTTAAGCAGTTTTTGAGAAGTCACCCAATGCATTTAAACAGTTTTAACAGTAGTCATATTTGATCGTTGATCAGCATCATTTGAATAAAATCTGAAGGTTCAGGATGCTCTATGATAAAGCAGGTCAAGTGGTTTTTTAAAAGTTGAAAAATAGTAACTGTTGATGGACATGGGACGGACGCTGGGCTACACTAAAAGCCCAGTTGGCCTTATAGTCAGGTGAACTAAATATACAAAGAAAAGAGTAAAGATATAAATAAGAGGCTGCAGACATCTTAAACTTTTCTTTACTTGGGCTTGACTCTGAAAATTTTCTTCTCAAAGTTTTAACTTCGACGACAATCACATGCAAAGAACCATGTACATTTACTGTGTGACAATCATAGAGACATTAAATAAAAGAACCAACAACTATATCAATTCTTCCATTTTAATATATATCTTTTTAATATATTCTTTTTGGTTACACTCAATTAAAACTTATTTGAGTACATATATTAATTATGCTTTAAAATTTATAGCAATTAAATCAGGACTACACATGATCATAACAATGACAAAATTGAGTAATTAATATTGGGCCCTGAGTGGTCTAAAGCACTCACCATTACAGATCACTGCCGTCTCACCTCTGTCTGCATGTATTCAAGTCTCGGGCTCAGCCAATGTGGGTATGTGAGACAGGTTGCCGGTAGCTTCTCATGGGTTGGTGGTTCTTTCCGGGTTTTCCCGGGTTCTTCCTCCACCATTCATACTGGCCGCCATCAATAGCCTATCTTGTGCTGAAAAATGGTGTTAAATCCCATAACAACAACTAATTAATGTTGCTTAGTCTACTTAATAAATTTAGATGCTTGCAACATGTATAATAAAATTCAAAAATGAATATCCTAGTTTCGGATTTATATAAAAAAAAGTTTCATTGTTTCACTATATTCCTTTAATCATTTGGTTTAAACAGAAATACATTTTTGAAAACAAAAATGTTGATGTCCAACAGCAGGTGAAGTACCGTTTATACCTACTTATAAATCAGGTCAAATTGCAAGTAAAATAATCCAATCTGCCGTCGAGTAATGCTACTGTAATTCAGGGTCTACGCTGTTTGTTCTACTGATTAGTCTGAATGAACTGCATATTGCAGTTGGACCTGACTTACAAGCAAGTATAGAGGTAAGGTCAGGTATTTGATCTAAAGAAGGATGCTGAGCAGTGTGGGAGAACTTTAAGGTGTTTTAATTCTTTCTTGTTATTGTAGAGCGTCATTGGATTCCCACGTCCTTACATCATGAAATGCCAGAAAATGGATTGGATCTCCTCACCAATAAGAAAATAATGTTTCGATAAAATGAAGAGTAATCATATATATATGTATATGCATGCATGCGTTTTGGTATGATGTAATGCAACTTACTGGTAATCCTCAGAAAATGGCTGGCAAAAGTTTTTATTTGTTTTAATTCTATACTGTGCAAGCATAGAGTTATCACACACTGGCAGATATTTACACTACAATGCCACTTACATAATTTAATACCACTTACATTATTCTTAACAATGCCAGTGCACTATGCAAAAAAAAATTAAAGAATGCATAAAAACAATACCTATGATCGGTTATGTTAAAAATACTTTATATATATATATATATATATATATATATATATATATACACACACACACACATATATATATATATTAATTTCGATGTATTAACTATGCAATATGACATAAAGAATTCTTATCTTATCTTTATTGTTGCACCGGTATCTGACAGGATAATCCATTGATGGATGCCAACTTTTTTCAAAGTGGTTTTACATGGCACTTGTTGTAACATGATTATGTGAACCTTTTCAAAAAGTTATCATTTCATTTAAATACAGCACATATTTTTCTCTTTGCCACTTTATTGTCTAGGATAACTGTAAACTGAGGTATAGGAAGATTTTTGAAAAAAAGAAATAAGAAAAGATTTGGTCTAATTTTTAATTTTAAATATTCTGTACAACATGAGTGAAAATAGTTGTGTGAGTCCTGTAAAATTGGGCAGTTAATTCTATCACAAATTGCTGCCCTTACATGTCTGATGAATATTACACTCCTGCTACACAATTAGTTATTGCCAAATTCTTCTGATGCTGAACCTCTGTATCTAACTATATCAAATAATAACCAAGACTTTCTGAAATTCCAATTGCAACATCAATTGATATTGCATGGCTTCCTAGCTATGCATGCCTGCAATAGTCTTATTGGTATTAATATAATTTCACATGTAACAAATTAATTTTGAACCAGTCTGCGATTTACAAAAACTTAGCCAAATTAATCTGCTTTAAAAGAAAAAAAAAAGGACAAAAATTCATCATGCCTTCTTTTGTGAAGCCCACTTGAAGATCCCTAGAAATGACGTACATAAAAGGAAAGAAATTTTGTTTTTAATCATCGAGGTTAATCTAGAGTGTCGATAGATGCACATACTTGGAGGGTCCTGCAAATGGATGCTCAGGTGTTGCATAGAAAAATAACATTTAGCTTAGCAAAATATACACGAAGTGGACTGACCAATATATACTGTACTTGTGCTGGTGTAGGGTGTAGCTGAATGTAGTTAAGTGCAATATGCCAGTGTAATGTTCTGACTCTAGCTGTACTACTCTCAACCGGTGCATGGTACTCTGAAATTTACAGGCATGAGTGGAGTCTATCTGGTCAATTTATTGATTAACTTGTGTATTCAACTAGGCCACAAGAGGTGGCAACGCTCTGGATTGTAAACCAACATGCAAAGTCTAACACTGCACCACATAGTGTAGTTTGGGCCTCACTCAACCTTAAGACCCAGCTATGATGCAGTGTAGCTTGGTATAAATCACTGCCAGCCGCACAGATATGTGAGAAAACGATCGATACACGTTGTGCGTACTGTATAACATACATCTGTGGGCAAAAAATTTGTCATAGCTTGAGGTGCCCGCAGGTCAGGGTTGATACTGTATGCCTGAAATCTTTAAGTATAACAAACAGCATAGGGCCTGATCTGCTAGTACATCAAACAACAATAGACAAGAGGGTCAACCTTGTTTATAGCTAGGCACATGTTCACACATGCAAAATTTTAAACAAACTACAAGCAAGCCATTTTTTTTCATAGCTTCATATAAATTCATTTGCCTGATAAAATTGCATTTGGATTTACAAGGTTAAACTGTACCAATTTATCAAACAATTATAATGCGACCATGATGCTTGATGCGAATGATTATTTTCAATTTACCTGTGAACTCTTTGTTGAAACTGAAGAAAATCTAATCATGAAAACTAAAGATACATCTATCAGCCTATCTGGTTGCATCTTATACATTTTTTTTTTTTTTTTTCAAGTTTATTATTGCTAATTAGTATTTGATAGGTGACATTATGACTTCCTTTTCTCACTACATGTATATTAGCTGCATCAAAACGTTCTTCACACAACTTTCCCTTATTTGATAGGTGATATTATGACTTCCTTTTCTCACTACATGTATACTAGCTGCATCAAAACATTCTTCACACAACTTTCCCTTTGCGTAACATCAAATTATAAATAAACTTGTCTTTAAATGGGGCACAGTACTTGAAAAAAATATATAGTACCTACCATACTTGCTTGTAAGTCCAACTGTCAACTGTACATAAACAGATCTGTCATTGCATAAGGAACTGGATGTTCTGAGTCTATGCAGTTTGTAAGGAGTAATCAGATGAAGAAACATAGACCCTTATCTGCATGCACATTATGTATAAATGTTCATGGTCTCTGTTGTTTGCAGTTTGACTCAACTTCTAAGTATCTAGAAAAACTTCATTAGATAGCAAAAATCTGTAATGTGTCATGCTGTCTCACACCCGTGTTACACACAAAACTTATGCAAATGGATATAACCATCCAATATGCCACTAACAGCAAGCAACTTGTGGTACACAATTTCAACTTGTCATATATTTTATTTTATATTATGTTGTTGTTCTTGTTATGGGGTTTAATGAAATTTTTCACCAAAAGATAAACTATACATGGTGACCAGTATCAAGCTGGTGGAGGAAGAAACCCAGAAAACCATGGGAACAACCATTGGCCTACAAGAAGCTACTGGCAGGCCTTCTCACATACCACATCGGCTGAGCCTGCAACTCAACCCATGCAGACAGAGGTGAGATTGCAGTGATCTGTAATGGTGAGTGCTTTAGACCACTTAGGGTCCCCTATTTTATATTTATGGTACAGAACACTGGCATCTGGTCTACATATAAATTCAGAAGCTGAAAATGTATTTAATAGTATTTACTCAAATGAAATTATTACTATGTATTTTTTCCAGCAAGTCTTGATATTCTGACATAATTCTAAACCTTCAAAAGTTCAGGTTCTGACCAGTACGTGTCTGAATAAAATCAGATGAAGACGACATTTTAAAATCTTAACTCGGAGCCGTGATGCAAAACTTTCTCTCTGAATAATATATACTTAATGCCCATTTTACATTAATCTCCATAATGGGATTGAGAAGAGAGTACAAAAAGAAAGCCTTTTTTTACATACCACCACTCATGTTACAATATAATAACTTAAGTAGTGGAATTAACTCCCATTTCAACATTAAAAATATATATTAGCAGATATTAGCATGCATATCAAATTATCCAAATATAAAAAATCACGGCTTACCCTCTAGCAGAATTTCTGAATTCATCAACACTACATTATATTCTTATAAAAGTTTGTTTCTCTATTTCCTCTGAAGTTACTGTGCAATGCTATTTTCATGCTTCCTGCTTAATAAACAGAACTCAAAAGTTTTAAATACAATCATACTATGTCAAAATGTCATAGGAATTCAGCCAATGTCAAACAGCACTAAAATAACTAGTTTGCCAGCCTATGTTTGGTAAGTAGAGGGTACATAGTCAACTATATAATACTGCAAGCCATCTGCAAAGGCTTATCAATGGTCATTTATCTTAAGTCATAATTACACTGATCATTGACCTCTTACAGCCCTTAACTGCAACGCTCAACAAACTTTGCTCACGTTCTATGGTCAACTAAAGCTTTTGTACAGAAACCATTTTTTCATTTATCAGTCTGCGACACTGACCTTCAAAATCAATAGGTTTCTGTCTTACTCAAAAATGTAAGATATCCACCAGGTTTAGCTCTAGTCTGTGACACTACTAGTTACTGTGCAGAAACCATTTTTATTCTTTCAGTTACATGCAACTTTGACCTCAAAATCAAAATGCATAAAGTTTGTTAAAGGTAGATGGTGCAAAACTAATCTAATTTGCAAAGAAATGTGAAAGAAAACATGCATAAACAGACCTATAGGAGAGTGGAAGAGCTCAGTTGGTAGAGTATCAGGCTCTTAAGCCAAAGGTTGGGGGTTTGTACCTGCCTAGCGCAGTCAAAGTCAGCTGCCTTGGTGTGTCCTTGTAAAATATACTTTGCTCCCATTTTCTCTATGTGATATAGACAATGTATTAAAATCACCATTAACAACAACCTTAGCCATTAACTTTTTGTTTCTTCCACATTTTTATTAGTAGGCAAACTTTATTTGCAGACTGGTATCATCTATATAAATCCGAAATAACTTTAAAACAGGATGATTTCTTTAAAATTTGGGTCAATTCTAAAAAGCAGTCTTTGGTTAGAAGCCATTTAAATTTTTTTAAATTTTATTTTTTTACATTTTAATAACTGAGGACATATTTAAGGTCAGATCAGCATTACTTTTAGAAATGTGAAAGCCCTTGGATGCTTTCGTATTACTGGTAGAAATGTGAAAGCCCTTGGATGCTTTCGTATTACTGGTAGAAATGTGAAAGCCCTTGGATGCTTTCTTTCAAATTTGGTTAAGTTCTCTTAATCAGTTTTTGTGAAGTTCTTTAAAGGGTCTCTGCTTTTAGTAATGGCAGTCCTATCTGATGGAAGATGACGACAATTTCAATACTTTAAAGCCCTCTGTGTCATGATGCTTTTTTGTCAAATTTGGTAAAATTCTGTTCCTCAGATTTTTAGTGAACAAGTCATTTAAACATTGGATTTGTATTAAATGGCAGATTATCGGCATTTGCAAATCATTATTCCCAAGATGCTCTCTGTGCAATTCCATTCAGTGAATTTTTGAGATAAAATCATTTAAAAGGTTTTCCAGTATTATTAATGGTAGCCATATTTGATGGGGGAAAGGTACAATTTCTACGGGTGAAACAACATGCCTGTGCCATGTTTTGCATTACACAACCTACAATGCATTACATTTTGATACATGTTAATAGAATAAATAGGCAACTGACTAATCACCATTCATGGCCTTTGAAGATTCAAAGTAATCCTTACAAGTATTGTTTTGTATTGATTCTCCATTTATCATATTTTAAGGATGCTTTCTGCAAATTCTGTTCAGTGGTTTTTGAGAAGTCATTTCAAAAGTTTAAAATTTTTATTTTGGGACTATGGCATATTTACTTGATAATCAGCATGCTTTCTGTCAAATTGGGTGAAATTTTGTTAAGCGGTTGTGGAGAAGTAATTTAGAGGTTTTCCTTTTTTTAATAATGACATATATATTTGATGGTGGGCAAGTATCATTTGTAAAATCTTGAAAGACCTCTGGGAATGCTTTGTATTAAATTCCATAGTTTTTTTAAAAAGCTGTTTCAAGAACTTTTCATTGATAGAATGGCAGCCATATTTAATAGATGACTGGTTTCACTTCATCATTTTTATAAAAGAATATTGCATAAGGATCCTGTCTGTCCAAGTCAAATTCTGTTACGTAGCTTTTAATAAGAAATTGTTTAAAAGTTTTCTTCCATTTTAAGTAACAGTGACCATACTGGATAATCGTCATCCACTGAAGAAACCGTATAGACCTGGATGCTGGGATGTACCCTGTTTAATCATGTGGAATTTGGTCAAGTGGTTTATGAAATGCAGTTGTCAATAACAATTGTAAATGGATAAACACACAACAGCTGAACGACCATATCAGAAGCTTACTTGTAATCATGATTAGGTAAGCTAAAAACAATTTCACTTTATTGCAAGAGCTGAGCTGTTCATACCATACAGTGGTTCAATCACTGTTTAGTGAGAATGAAGGAAATCTGTTACCTTTCTGACATTTATATTGTACTACTATGGTTATCTGACATGGAGTATAACCTGAACACATCTGAGTTCTGACAACTTATTTCTTTGATTATATGAATGACCCTTTCTCACTCAACAAGATATTTGAAAAAGTTTTTACTACTCAGTCTTTGCATTAACTAAATTTCACCATGTCTTTCATAGCTTAACCACTTTTAAAATGTAGTGCATTATGCATAATACAGGTTTAACCTACGATGTGCATTATGCATAATACAGGTCTAATTATTCCCAACCCCATATTTAAAAATATCTCTTTTCTCAAATGAAGGTCCTTCCTAAATTTTAAGTCCCAGAAAAACCCTAAATACTGGTTCCTAACTTTGTCAAATTTTCAAATTGCAACACCAAGGAGAAACAAAGAACAATTTTCACAAGTATATACCAGTAATCCATCAAAATGTACCTAGAGTTTTATAACTTCTAGATTTAATGTGGCACTATTTCAAACTGGATATATATGAATGGATTTCAATGGTCTCCAGAACTTTCTTACAAATTCAAATCACTTTCACAACTAGCGTTATTTTCTATTAACTTGTGTGCATGAATTGTCTTATTTTGGTCACTTCTGCATGCCTTATTGTTCTTAAGGTTCTGTAAAAAATTTTTTTATTTTCCTTAGATCTATTTAAAATTAAATAGACTTCAACATAATCAAGAAAACTCAGGCACAATGGTACCAATAGTGTGACTTTCAATACAATTTGGAGATCTGTTACCATTAATGTTTTTTTCACAATCTGATTTAATTTAAGAATTCAATTGTGAAATTCATATAGAATGCAGCTGAGTGATTTGGCAGTGGCATCAAAGAGCAAGTCCTTGCTACTATAATGAAGTGTGATATCATATATATATATATATAGATATATGCGAAAAGGTAACATGACATTCATTCAACTAAAAATTCTTTTCCTTGTCTTGCCCGAGGAATTCCTGACTAATACACAAATGATTCATTTTCTGTAGAGGCAGTAACCTTTAACTTTAGGTCTAAGAGACTTTTCTCAACTTAGCATTTTCTTGCTTCTGTTCATTTTGAGCTGTCCCTCCCCACCTCAGATTTAGTGGAAACTCTCCCACTCCCTGAAGATGACCTATTATGTTGTTGTTGTTATAGGGTTTAATGCCATTTTTCAGCACAAGATAGGCTATACATGGCAGCCAGTATAAATGGTGGAGGAAGAACCTGGGAAAACCTCGGAAAGAACCACCGACCCACGAGAAGCTACCGGCAAGCTTTCTCACATACCCACATTGGCTGAGCCCGAGACTTGAACCAATGTTGACAGAGGTGAGATGGCAGTGATCTGTGAAAGTAAGCGTTGTAGACCACTCGGGGTCCCTGATGACCTGTGTGCTATTTTCACAGGATTAAAAGACCGTACAGTTTTAGTCTCAAGAGAAAAGCTTGGTCTTTTACTTGTTCTACTATGTGGAGTAGAGTCATTATACCCTTGTAAAGGACTAGAAGATTCTACTAAGTCATGTTTATCCATTTCTATTTGTCCGTTCGATTGTGAATTCATTATCAACAATCTCTACATAAACAACTTTTTCTAGTATATTATTTCCTCTAATTATTTTCCCTCACCATGGGCTAAAGTTGCTTTGCATTTTTTGTGGGCTAAGATAGTTAAACTCGATATCATCATCAATTTTCTCAACACTAGGAACTTCCTTTAAAGTACTTTTATTCTTCCTACTTCTATCTTTCCGTGGTGTCTGAAAAATTGCACTTTCTGGTCCAGAACCGTTCTCTGGAAGACTTATAAGCAATCCAGAGTTCAGCTTACCAGGGGACTTGTGTGGGCTCTTTAACCAAAATTTCCCCAATGGAGTAACATGCTTGATGGACTTGTTCAAATAGTCCTCACAAGCATCATCCCAAGATGAACTGGAATGTTTACCTGGTGATGAAAATGTTGCAGGCAGGAACTGACCGAAATCCACAATATTCCCAGTGTCTTTCTGGGTTTCCAACTTTTCCTCATCATCAATCACCCACTCTTCATGCGACTTTTCATCAAAGGAAACTTCTGAACAATTCTCAAATGACATATCTGAAGGCAGACTCAAATTTGCAGATACTTCTTCCTCAGTGAATCCTGTGAACGATGATCGATCATCCTCATCAGAAAAAATAGCTTGTGCACTCCTCTTGCTTAGCAGGGACCAATGCCTCTTCAATTTTACCTTTTTCTTACCATTATTAGCCACATTAAACCCTGCTGGACTCCATTTCAAAGTTAATTTCCTATCCTCATCCATAAAGGAAACATTCTGTGACATGTCTTTTTCTTTAGTCTTTGAGTTATTATTTGAAACTGATGGATTTGTAGCAGCAGATGCACAGTGAGAATTTGTCCTGTTAGATACATTTTCATTTAAGTCTCTTTTTCCAAGAGCTACCAGTCTGGATGAAGTTTCATGGCATGACTGTTGCGAAGTAACTTTATAATTCACAGTAGTCTCTGAATCCTGACCTGCCAAATTTTCATTTCCTTGAACAACTGAGCTTTTCTTCTGATAAATGTCACACTCTTTTATTTTCTCTGGTCTTTTGCTATCATTTCTAGCACTCTGAATACCTTCAGTGCCTTTGTTACCTTGAATTTCAAATTTTAATTGGTCAAATTTTCGTTTTTTACTGATCTGCTGTGCTAGATTTTCAAAAGATCTGTCACTAAAGCATTGTGTTTCATATTTCTGTTCCTTAGCATCTGGCATCTTTCTAAAAGTTCTCCTTTTTCCTTCAAATGACTTCCGAGACCCAGTACTTCCAGCTATTGATTCATTGTTGTCAGCATAATTAATCTGCAAATAATAAAATGACTCTGAAATCTTAATTTATCACAAATTTGGTGCATTTCACATAGCTTTATCTGCAGTTTTGTTATTTCTTATCCATTCAATATATGACAAAAGGGATTTTATGGTAAGAAAAACATTAAAGATGCAGTGTGCACAATAAACTGAACAGAATAAACACTTACCATTATCAAGTCTCACCTCAGCAACAAGTGTACAATAGGAAACATATTAAACATCATCGTAAGACAACTGAAAAAAAAAATTCTGGGGCAGGGGTGGGGTAAAACTAATTTTAATTACGTAATACTTACCTGTTGGTATCCTATAGCTTCTCATTCCGTGATGGAATTACCTTTGTGCCTATAACAAGAATTCAACCTTGCACAGATGGAAAGAATCCAGTATGCTGCCAAGTCACTGACACATGCACTGTAGTCCTCATCTTTTTTAAAGACTAGACAACTCATGTGAGTCTGACATCAGATTAGAGTGGGAGAAAAGAATCTGGCAATACTGACAGGTAAGTATTACATCATTAAAATTAGCCTCCCCACCCCACTACATTACAATAATGACAGGTCAGTATTACATCATTAAAATTAGCCCCCCCCCCCCACTACATTTCAATATCAGTAGTATGTTACCTGTTGGAACTGCAAAGCTGATTTTGTCCATGCAGCGGGAGGTTGATGGCCTATAGAACTGGTATAAACAAGGAAACACTCACCCATACCAAAGGAATGTCCACTATTGTAATTTAGAGTCAGCTACTCTCTGTGCTGCAACTATTGACCCTAAAGAATATATGCTTTCACTCGGACATGTTGTTAAGGAATGAAAGTATAATGAAAAGGTTGTGTATGATTGGCAAAATGTGGCTTTCATAACATCCTCTAATGATGAACGAATTAGACAGGCCAATAAGACGGGATCCTGCACCAAAATGATTGTTATTTTCAAGTTTTCAAGGAGATTTTAAGGAGAAAATGACAAATTTCTGGAGTCATTTTTAAAGTCTGATGCTTTAATCAAATACACAATACTGCAATTGTAAGCACTTTGCAAAAATCTCTTAGTCACCAGACTCAACTATGGCTACTGAAGTACACCACTCCCTAGGTAACTCGCGCCCTGACAACTTGCCTATCCACTTATAATGCGGGGTCAGGCATGGATCCCATTTATTAAACCAGAAAATACCCCAAAAAACTATACCTCTATTTGTTGAACTTTAAGAAAATTGTGATCAAAATTGATAATGGAAACTTTGATATATCGCTTGTTTTATCATCGAAAACGGTAGATAGGACCTGGAAATTTTAATCAACATTATGAAATATCAACTTTTAATAGGAAGTCATATAATGTGTTAAATTTTCTTTCCAAAACGACATTCTTGGTACACCATAATTAACGATATTCAAGGAAATTTTGATCAATGAAAACGTCTCTTATGCCAAGTGGAGGAGGTACTTTAATAAATAAATACCAATTAAATAATTTTTTTTTTAATTGAAATTTTTGTTCTAGTTCTATCTTTTAGTTCCTTTTAATTGTAATCATCATAAATGCAATTAAACGTAAAATGTGTCAATCTACTGTAACAGCTATAGCCGTGAGTGTTTCTCGGAGAACCTAATTAAGTGTCAATCGTGTTTTGATATCAGATTAGTGGAAGCATTTGTTGTATTGTTGCACTAAAAAAAAAAAAAACTGGCCTCTTTTTCTATTATCATGTTAATTACGTCTTTTGAATCAAATAAAGGAGGTGGAATATAAAAAAAGGTAAAAGGCATACAAATTCTACATGCTTAAGGACTAGCAGCTCCAGTCATATGTCAATTACCTCATTTCAGTTTATCAATCGAACACCGTTATAAATGTTATTGTGTACATAATCTAATTGAACTACCTTAACATAACCGACTCATTCATAACTGTGATCAAAGAAAGCAAGGCAACCAAGCGAAATGAGATCTTCGTACAATAGAGAACATTGTTTCACAGATACGGACCATTGTGGGGAAAACGAGTTTCAGAGAATTCCTGAAATGGCACGTAGAGATATCTTCAAAGAAGTTTCACTATTACCTGCAATGTTATCACAGCATCATATTTTACTAACTGAACAATACAAAAATTGAGTTTTGATGTAGACGATTGTCTCACAAAATAAATGTTGCATGTTTTTGATAAAAAGGAATCTTGTTTGGTAGTGTATCAACAGTAATCTGGTTCCCTGCGTAGTAGACTCCTTGTTTCGCAAAAATAATTATACACCACTCCGGGACCCAGGCTATTTAACTAAACAAAAAGCCGTGACATAATACACAGAAACATTTGTGTACTGTGTTGGTTGTTGAAACCAGGTGGAATCATGTTATCAATCTTTCTGATATTGGACATTTTGAAAATAAATGTAATTAATACAGAATAACGAACAACTTCATCAGAAAAAGTGCTTTATTGACAATTATTCTCGACGCCATTATAAAACGAGGATTCAGTCATTAAACAGCCATGGTACCCCCCCCCGTTCTTTGGATGTCTAGCAGATTTTTTTGAGGTCCCTCAGTAACTCGCGCCTTCGTTTATAGTGCGGTCTGTTTTTTGGACCCTGATATGCACGAGTTATCAAGGGAGAAGTGTAATATGACAGTTATTACAAAATCATTCACTGCAAAACTGCAGTAGAAAAATGACATTTTTCTAACCAAATATTTAGTTTAGCTTTTTAATATCAAATTCCAGGACATTTTATGACAAAAAAGAAATTGTCAAAGAGGTTTCTAGGATATTTTCATTGACTTCAAATTCCAGTTGGATTCCAAAACCTCCTTAAAAATCAGGAGGGTGAGAGAACCCTGTGCCTAGTCATGGTTCCAAACGTCCACACAAAGACAAGGGGCATGCATGCTGCTTTCTCATCTGAAGTATACTATGACTGATATGTTGTCAATGGAGACCTTCACACAGCAGAACCTTTGTATTGCACAAACACAAACCCTTGCCCGATTGCGACTTCCACTCTCATTTTGAGACTGTTTATGTGGAGGACAGATTCTTTCGAGGACCACAAATCCAGATGAACTTTTCAATCTGGCTCCAATTGAGCACCCCACCATGAATCTGACAAGTCCATGAATAGACAGTGTTGTGCTTAGGGACTCCAGTCCGAAAACTGGTCCCAATTTTGCAACCAACTCGTGTGGAAGTGTGGTCTCCAGTTCACCAAGGGGAGAATCTGGAGAGGATGCAAGTTAAGTCTTCCTAGGTGAACCAGGTCCACCGCAGAGTTAAAAGTAACCAGAACAGATAAAATATAGGTGATTCAACTGGTTCATGGCTTTCAGCACTTCGAACAGGGTCAGGATCCTGTCCACTATAGTGTGGAATACAGACTAATTAATCCCTCGTTTGTGAAGAAATTCATTCCAACGTATACAAAATTTTAATGTGGGACAAGCTCTGATTTCTCCAGGTTGCATAAAAGATTCAACTAGGTCACTATGCACCAGCAGCAGAACAGACTGTAATTCAGGGACTCTAAGTGGATATTGTGGACCAACCAGTCACTAAATACTGGAGGATAGGAATCCCAGTGACAGGTAGACAGTGACTTCTTCACTGCCCTGATATATTTTCTGGGCACAAAAATTAGGCTAACGGGCAGAGAGTGAAACTGGATGACCTCCCCTTCCAAGCAGAACCAGTTGATATTTCCTTTGCAGAAAAAAACTGGGATATGAAAGCATGCATCCTGGATCCTGGAGGTCGAGAAAGAAACAGCTCAGTTACTATGTGTGACAGCCTAAGCTTGATACTAAATTGGGTCAAAGTCATGAAAATACTGGTATGTGTTCTAATAAATGACCCCAAGATAAACATATATTACAAGATCAGATTTATAAGTTGAGATTACACACATAGCCCTTGACTTTTTTTAGTTGTTTTCACATTTACAGTCAGATGTACTTTTTACGTAAAGAAATGTTCCCTTTCAATGAACTGTTAGATCATTGAGAGTTAGATGTGGGATAAGTTGAGACAGAATGCCCAAATTGTAAGATTTTTGTTTGGCCTGACAGTGTTACACTTGCTCTGGATTACTGTTATTTTCAAGACAGTGCAGCTTTATTAAATCCGTGTCAAATGAAAGAAAATATGTCAGCAAATATTTATGTAAGTATGTAATTGCTTTTCACAAGAAAAATGTCAGTAACTTGCATATGAAAGTAGAATTCAATCCATCTCAATATCCACCAACTTTTGTACTAAAAGATCCATTTTAGTCAAACCTCCCTTCTTGAAAGCTACTTAAATGGTTCCATAAAAGTTAAGACTGCTGGTTAACCAAACAAACTGGAACATTTTTAGGTCATAAATATGCACTTTATAAATAGATTACAATAGTGTGTACAGTATTGTGTGAAAGTTGGTGGAAATCAGCAGAGAGTTAAAATACTTATTCCCAATGTAAGCTGACAACATTTCTCTTGTTAAAGTAATTATAGCTCTCCCCCATTATAATGCAATTTGCTATAATGTGATTCTGGATAAGACATGGAAGCACTATGGACCCCAAATTCAAAATTATAACAATTATAATTAAAAAAAATTTAAACATCAGCTGAAACCTTTACCTCAAAACTACTGTACTTGATTTGGACATTAACATTACAGTGAGAGTTCAACTCTTATTAGCAACTGTTGTATTCTGGCAAGGTAAGATATTGTATTCCTAACACCCGAAATTACCCATGTCTCTATTAAGCCATAATTGTCATTGGTCCGTATCAACTATTGTATTTGGCTACAGTACACGAGACTGTTTAATTTTCTTTTAGAGATAATGAGATCCCAGCAAATGAGGGACTTGATCTCTGTAAACACAGCCCACTGATTATACAGAAGACCAGCCTGTTGTCAACAAATGTATATAGACACCTGGATGGTAGCAGATCAGAGAAAGGATTAGCAGCCGCATGTCTTTTGAACTTGCAGCTGCTTTCTGTAATCTGCTTCAGTGCAGCCCTGAAAAGATTGATGTTCATTTGCATAATGTAGTTACAGTACAAATAAGGTCTATCCAAACAATTAAGAGTTCCTCTGAAATCAGATTTAAAAGTGAGTTAAGCCTTACCAGTATTTACAAATAAATTAAGATATTAAATCTCGCGATGTGACTATCCAGGAAAGTAAGACTTATTTTATGAATAGGCTTGTAAACGTTAATGGCTTCATGAGGAGGATGCTGAAGAGGCTACAGCTGTGCCATGGGAATGTTTAAACTCATTGGACTTTCTTCAGCACTGAATAAAAATTAATAAGGACTGCCCCATTGTTGAATGCAAAACTGATGCTGATATCATTAAATTTCTTCCTAGTTGCCAAAAAAGAAAATTTAGATCCTGATCTAAAGGATGAAGGATCAACTATTGACAGTGACCAGGAGAACCTGCTGGAAACACCACATGTTGTTTTTGAGACCACATTTGCATGCGAAGTTTGTAGCTAGAAAGCCAAGACACTGAGCACTAGAAAATTATGCAGATGAGACCATATTTGCATGCGAAGATGTAGCTAGAAAGTCAAGACACCGAGCACTAGAAAATTATGCAGATGAGACCATATTTGTATGCGAAGATGTAGCTAGAAAGCCAAGACACTGAGCACTAGAAAATTATGCAGATGAGAAATATCACTGACTTTGCTACCCCCCCCCCAAAACAAACAAAAAAACCACAAACAACAAAAGAACAAGAACGATCTGGTCTCAAGTAACTTAAAATCATGAAATACTTCGATTAGGAATGGACATCATGTGAGTGTGTAGTGTTTATTCTATTTGAATTAGTACATTTTGTCAACAAATGTGTTTGTTAAAGACATCAATGGATTTAAATGGAACACATACATGTAAATAAGTTTGTTATTTTTTTCCAGTTATTCTATGTTTTGGAATTCCTAAAAGCATGCAGCACATAATGTGATGTCACTCAGTCACTAATCATCGTATGTAACTGATATTTTTTATGAGATATTTTATTGATTTAAAAAAATGAAAACATTACTCTGTGCATTTGCTACAGCCGTATGTTCATTTATATCATTGCAAAATGGGTGTAGAAGTGTTGAATATGTGATTGTGAGCTCTTAATTAAAAGAGAATTAAGCTTTTAATGTCAGACTACACTGGCCTCAACTGAATCATATTTTTAGGCAAAGTGATTACAACATTTTTAATCACTTCAAACTGTAGAAAGAAATTAAAAATGGCAAGTATATTTATTAAAATGAGTTATTTATATCATTGTTTTTAGTTCAATCAACAGTATTTTACTATACATTTGACTGGTGTTTTGTTTACTTATCCAACACATTAAGTGTATTGCATATTTTTGATCATTTTCGCAAAAACCACTGTTTGGTACATAATGCGGTCGGCAGTTATATACACCGACTACCACGTTATAATGGCGGAGAGCTGTAGATATTTATAGAACAATCTGTCATTGTCCTCTCTTTGGTGTGACAATATATCAATAAAGATTCAGTGTTGAAAATATTGGTACCCTGGGGCCAGTGTAACACTGACCAGGTGAAATATTACACCACTGTGACCTTCTCTATCACTTTTCAAAGGTTTGACTTGTCAAGATGTGTGAAAGGGAAAATTCTACACATGCAAATGATGCCTCAGTTAGTGAAAAGTGTTGATGTAAATGTGAATTCCATGGAGAAACTGAGGGCTAGGTATGAAACTGCAATATAACATGTTCATGATTTGTTACCCCATTTATTACAACGCATAAACACTGGGTACCAGTGTAAAAAGCGATGTCAGCTTCCTTTGTGACAAATTAGACAAACATAATCTATAACAGACGCATGCTAAATGTTAAAAGATGTTAAAGTTTTGGTGCATGTTGTCGACAGCAGAAAATGAATGCAGATTTACTCTAAAGAAGCAAATGTATATATTTACTCAACCCAAGGTTGAGTACAGAGTAAAGCTTTTTCTGCACAGACAATTTTTACCCGGTCAGGTCGTGCTTTACCTGAACCCTGACGAATTCAAGCCAAGACCTAAAAAGCAGACTTATCATGCTAAAATGAATGCAGAAGAATTTTCTAGAATATTAGTGTCAAATGAGATATTAAAAAATGTAGTTTTTTTTAAGTAAATTTTGCTTCCAGCAGGGTTCCCATGCCTATCAGAACAAAAATTGTCCCATTTTTTCCAGTTTTTATTTCTTGGGTGAAATTTATTTTTTTCAAGGATCACTTGCCGTTACATAATAGAATAAATAATAAACTAACCTGGTTGAGAAAAAATTGCTTCTATTTTGAAATTCTCTGATAACATCTGAATAAGACACATAACACATACAAAACACAAGATGTATCACTTGAGACAAGTATAAACCATTGAATTCATTTTAACTGCATTTAACTCATTTTAATTTACAGAATAAAAATGTTGGCATGACGAAAATCTTTTGTGCAAGGGTTGTGATAAATCTGGACAAAAACCCTTAAAAATTATACACCTTGCAATAAGAAAATAAATGGTTTATTATTTTTGTTCCAATTCCAGTTATGTCTGATTGGTGCCCTAACATCTGCTTTCAATGTGATCAGACTATCGAGTGTATATTAATACAGTCATTGTGAAGGACAACCAGAACATGGGATTCTGCAATGAATACTGCCCCAGCAGTCAGGAGATTTCTGAACACAGGGATGTATGTGAGAAAGCTTGCCAGTAGCTTCTCATGGGTCAGTGGTTCTTTCTAGGGTTTTCCTGGGTTCTTCCTTCACCATTAATACTGGTCACCATGTATAGCGATTTTGTGTTGAAAAATGGTGTTAAACCCTACAACAACAACAACAACAACAAACACAGGGACGCTTCTGCTATATTAATTGTGGCAGATATTGTTTTTGCATATTTTCATGACAGATGAACCAAATGCAGTTCAAATAATCAGTTAATAAAAATAGATATATTATTATAACCTCACTGCAGTTTTTGTACAACTTAAAATGTTAACCTCACAAATAGGTTACAGTTAAAAACTGGCAGTGCTTCCATACCAAATGGCCTCTTTCATATGTGGATTGAGTGATTTGTGTGAACTTTTGGCAAAAATTCTGCAGAAAATAATGTAATTTCTGGTATTTTTGATCAATGAATTAGCTCCAAAACTGACTGAAGAACACAAACCTCCTGAATTTTCAACTTCCTCGTTCAAGTGAAAATTTGATGCTTTATTTACTAATGCAACTGAAACAAAATTCATGGATAGAATGTCTTGAAATCAATTACACCGTCAACTTTGCATTTTGGGCCCATTTAAGTGAGACGTAAAGGAGACTATTTTGCCTGAATCACCCTTTAGTGTGGCCCCAGTAATTACTTGGATTCTCCAATGCATGCATTTTCAAAAGGCTTACAAGCGAGAACATTTTCATTTTCATAGCAATGGATATGTTCCTCCCTTAATTACAACAATTGCTAAGACTAGCTGGTTTGATAATTGGCAATGCATAGCGCTAATGACCAATATATACTGTCTGCTTTAAATTACTTAAATTAAACACAGCCGGAGATTATCTTGCAAGTTATGCTTGGTGTGAAACACTAAACGACTTTCAACTATGTTACTTCTAATGAAGCAAATCATGTTTTTAAAAAAATGATATTCTACTTCATGCTTTTTGCATTCAGTGTATTTCCAGGGGTGTAAAACTGTGGCTAAAAAAACCCCATTGGTGTTAGAACTGGGGGTCAAATAAAAAATGTGGGTGCCAAACATGTACTGATAACTTTTCATCCGACCCATACTTTTTCAGCTTGAAATAGGATATTGCACAACATACTCTCTCTCTCTCTAAAAATACAAATAAACCAACACGCACAATTAACACACAAATGCATTCTCCATTCAAAGGATAATTTTATTAGTTCATTTTCCTTTAGTTTAAAGTCGTACTTTTAACAGTCTCCTTATAATCTTTTTGTAGCAATATTATAGACCAACACATTACATATAAGCCAATACAAAAATCCAAATAAATCTTTTTAACCAAATGAGAGTTAATTTACTGCCTATCATAAAATGTATACTTTCATCGGTTTCATTGTACTTCGTCCTAAAACATATTTATTCATAAATCAAAGAGGCTAATGATTCATCTTCTCTTTAATAAACTACACTTGAACTTTTAGATCTTTCTTTCGTTGCAGCAAAGTTAAAAACCAACAAAATCTGCAATGACTCCTGACTTTGTAATCCAAATAACAGATTTGTCTCTGCAAGTTTACTTATTTCTTTCTTGTGAAAGAATGTCTTGGGTGATAATGTGTTCTAAAGATAACTTGTGGTGAACAAGGGCAGATTTTAAATTTTTTTTTTTTAAACTCTGTTCGCGAAAGGATTATTCACTTCTGCAGTCTTCGCAATGTCGCGATCAGAAGTTACACTGGTAATCCTAATGGATGTGCCGTATTCCAGTCAAGGGAATTATTTTCTCCATTTTTCATTAAAGTTAGATCCACAGTTACTTTAATGTGTTCTGCTTCTTTCACTTTCTTCGTTAATGATTCTTAGTGCACGCCGTTTTAATCTGGAGATCACATTTTAGTGCAACAAGCATTGAGGTTAAACATCTAGACGACATCTTGCTGAGCTCGATGGAAATCGCATGAGAGCTCGCGAGATTAGGGGAAGCTATTCTGTCATAACATTGCTTATGCTAGTCTGGTTCTCTTTTTCGTATGCTCTGTATAGCGGAGTGCAACACAGGGAGCATATGAAACAGGGAACCAGACTATGCCTATGCTCGAAGTATACACGATGCCATCCCTCATCCAAAGCACTGGATATTAAATAAATCCTGATTGCATTTTGCAAATCCTTTGCATAAAAAAAAACGCACGTCAAAAAAATGTGTGCGTCAATTTTCTCCAGCGTGCGTCCCCGACGCACAAATCTGTGTAAAGGGAAACACTGTGCATTGCTAAGGGAATATAGTTTTTAACAGTGTTCATTATTCAAGATTGTTGACTTGCATCTGCTTGTTAAACATGCTGAACATATTCCTATCCTTTAACAGAAGAGAACTTTAATTTTGATGTTAAACTAATGACACTGTATAGGCACAGAGCATCTTTACTCCAATAACACCTCTAATTAACAAACAAAATTATTATAATGTGGCCTAAATTTTTATTATGTTGGGTAAATAAACCGATAAATTTGTTTCATATTAAGGACTTTTACTAACAAAAGCTACTTTTATGCCAAAAACATATCCGCAACTTCTCTTAATGCTGCTATGATAGTAACTTCTTTACAAAACAGGAACAAAATTATACAAGTACTTTTTGTTTACATTATACACAAATCCTTATATTTCTTTAAAGGGGCATCTGAAAATAAATTACATCAAAAATTACAAGTGATGAGAGATAAGAGGTTAGAAACCACAAGACTATGTACTAAAATTTTCCCCAATTTATACCAGCTCCCACAAATATTCATTTTACAACAAAAATTCCTAATTCTAGGGATGACATCCCCAAAATTGCATTATTGGAATCACTTCTAACGTATTTAGCAAGGTCCAGCAATGAAAATGACTTATAAAGTGTTTTAGTGGAGGAAAAGGTTACTGCTACTGATAATGCTAGACACAGTGTTCCTTGTGCAAACAACCAAGTAACAAGCAATGTTTTATCCCAATACATTCTTGTTAATTTTGCATATTGAATGGGTGTGTGTGTGTGTGATTTGGATTTTTAACATAGCTTTAAAAAGTTTTCAACCATATCGCTATGACGTCTGCAGTGTGGCAGTTTATAGTAATATCTAGCACAGGGGCATCCTGCCGCAGACATGTAGCATGATGTCCCACCCTGTCACATTATCCTGACATCAGGTCAACCAGTCCTAACACTAACCTCTTAATGCTCAGCACTTAGCGAGGCAGCTGTTAGTACAATTTTTACAAGTCTTTGATTGCATATTGAATGGAGAATTTGGGAAGAAAAACTTGATAATTTTTCTCTTACATGCACCAGGATCAAATTTCACAGCCATGTTTACACACTGTGACACTAGACTGGTCTTCATAACTTTGACACAGGAGAAATAGATATTGATACAGTATGGACAAGAAGGCAATAACTACAAGTTTGCATGGATTGACTATACAAATATGTTTAGGGCAAGCACCTAAATGAAACATATAGCAATGGTATCACAACTAAATGAAGAGTTCCACAACTTCCAAAAATTCCATGAAGTTCTCATTAAATTTAACTTCCAATCTGTTCCGTTACATTTTGGTTTTATTTCTTATGATGAAGTGGCAGCGACAAATTTCCAACCCCACTCCCGTAAACATTTATCAAAATTTGCAATTTCAAGAGATTTTCTGAGTATGGAACAAAACTATTCTTTCTCCCTACCCTTTCCTTGTTTCATGGTAGCATGGGAACTCTGCTCAATTAAAATAAAATTTTAAAATCTATTTTCAAATATTATCTGTTTAACATAGCAATGTCAAAATGAATTAATGTTTTATGTAGTCCACAAAATATCCAGTTAAACTACCAAATGGAGTAAAATACCCTACTGACATAAATCTCATTAAAATAAACTACTACAAAAATCTCATCTAGAGCTCTGACAATTAAGCACTGAATTTATCAAATTCAAATAATATCACAAATTCAATATTAAATCATTACTTATTGGAGATCTATGTCCTTACTTACTCTGTGAGATAGTGATTGCCTTGCTTCCATTTCAGATTCATCTATTCTGTTTGAGAAACTCTTGCTTAGATCTTTCTTACTTCTGGGTAAAGACTGACTCTTGCCAGGGGAAAGAACTATTTGCCCATAATCTGCTCTGGGCCTAGATCTCCCACGTAGACTCTCTAGTCTTGGACTGTAACTGAACCCACTTTTGGGACTTGATATTACATCTTCATCTTCTCTGGACTTCCTTGGTGTCCAAACTTTGTTTGGAATCAGATAATCTCCTTTCCGCTGTTCAGCTGATCTTTCCAGATTCTGCTTTACATCTGTATCATTTTCTAGTGTTTTGACAGTTGTGAATCTTTCACTTCTTGGTCTCCTAAGTTGTGGAAACTCGCATAAGTCTGTTTGAACATGCTGAATAACTGCATCAGAAAAATTTTCTGTATCATAATAATCATTTGCATGTAGTTGCTGAGTTGCTGTAACATGCCTCAGTTTTGGAGACTTGTTGAAAACAGGAGACTGACTTCTACTTTCCTGGTATGTCTTTTGTGTAACCTCAGAAAAGCTTTGAGCTCTGGCCCTTTTACTTGGACCATGAACATTTTCATCCAAAATTTTTGGCAACTTTGTGTTAACTGCATCGGATTCATATAATTTTCGTTTCCTTGGCGAAGAAACACACTCTAATACAGTTACTTTACTGCTTCTTAGTGTTTTTAAGTTACTTTTAACGGATGTTTTTCTTAAGGCCAACATGGCGCATTTCCTCTTTGTAACATCTTTCTTCATAATTTTTCTCACACAATCTGTGCTTGATTTAGCCGAAGACAGAGATCTACTGTTCCACATATCCATCTCCAATACCAGTGCTTCTTCCTTATTAGCAGATAGCTCCATTTTATCAATCCCAGTGGCAGTGCACATACTATTCCTACCTGAATGCAACTGTGACCTTTTATTTGGTCTCTGATTTGTATGAATACTACGATGTCTGGAGTGTTGTGATAACATTTTCTTAAGGTTTTGACTATTGATGCTCACCTCATTAACAATGAAGCTGTTTGCTTGTGAAATCATGTCATCTTTTGCCTCCCCAGTTTGCAATGAACTTCTGTTTTGCCTCCTTAGTTTTGCCAATTCAGCAATTGACTGTCGGAATATCAACATTTCGGGCGAGCCTTCCATTTTGTCAGGAATTTCTTTGAATGTATCAATAGTCACATTAGCATTAAAATGAGATTTTGAAACTTTGAAGTCCATAAATTCAAATTTATCACGTAAAACCAAAACTGCTGAATCACACCTTGCAGATTTATTTTCATCTTCAATTTTGGAAAGAGCACCGTTTCCATCATTCACCAGGCTTTTTATTCCAGGGCCATCATTGGGTTTGATAATCTGTGTTTCAGAATCCTTATTTTGTTTTAGTCCTTCTTTCTTCAAAGATCTTGAATATCGTGCAACTCGTGTTTTTTCTTCTAGAGATGATTCAGTACCTGATTTCTGCACAAATTCTTTGGAAACACCAATATTTCTATCAAATGATATTTCCCCCGTTTGCTTTGTTGTATTCTTCTCTGATTTGCATTGCTTGATCTTATCTTTAGATTTTTTGTTTTTCCTCGAAATAAATACAGCTAAATGATCTGATATTTTTGATCCATCATCTAGTTCCTCAATGACCTTTGTAATGCCAGCTTCATTCTTTCCATCAACAATCAATCTGTCTTCATTCAAATCAACCTTCAAATCTCTTCCCCTCAATGGTCTTGTTTCTGTGTGTTCTTTTTGATGTACTTTATGTCCACTAATTCCATCTGCTATCAAATCTGCCTCATAATCGCAAATCTCATTATCAGTGTTTTTCAAGATGTCCTTTCCTTTTTCTTTTTTTCCCTGTCTTCTAGGGCTCTCTATGTTTTTAACTTGATCACTTACAAATTCATTACATACCACAACATTTCCAGTAACATTCAAAGTCAAGTCATTATCTTTGTTCTTTTTTGCCAGCATTCTTTCTCTTCCAGTTTTTTCCGGAAAACTATTTTTATACTTCTCATTGTCGATATTACCTTCATCTTTATTATTTCTACTATCCTGATGTACATCTTTATTATTTCTTCTATCCTGATATACATCTTTATTATTTCTACTATCCTTATGTACATCTGCATTATTTCTCTTATCCTGGTGTAGTGTACCATTTCTCTTTTGACTACACTTTTGTGTGACAGATGGTTCTTCTTCACATTGGTTGGAGTTCATCTCTGTGTGATAATGAAGCAGCGAAACACTATCTGTTTTTTCATCTGCCACCATAGTTTTAATTTGTCCATCAATCTGTCCAATCAATGACCACAATCTTGTCTTATATTTGCTTTCTTCTACATTTTTAGTTATTTCACATTCATGTGCACCATTTTCTGGCTCTTCTGTCCTATTTACAACTTCCTGTCTTCCCTTCTTTTCCTTGATTGCATTGCAACGACCTGATTTTGCTGTGTGACTTTTTGTATACAAATTATCTTTTTTAGAATTCTTCTTGTCTTTATTTTCATGATGTATTGTTTGATGTTCATCAACAGTGCATTCATCTTCAGACATTTTCTTGGAATCACTGCATATGTTGGACAATTCAACAGGCTTGGATTTTTTGGATGCCCTGTGTGTACATGGGGATGAATAAGCATCATTTTCTTTGGCTAAAGTGACAGTATTACTCTTTGGCAATGCTCTCCTAGAGAACAGTGCAAAAGTACATTCATCATTATCCTCTTCTTCATCCTGAAAATGACTCTGCTGCAAGCGCAACTTTGCTGTGATTTTTGATTGCCTTTCACACACTGGTGTTTCTACAGAATTCAATGCTGTATTGGTAATTTTTGGTGACATCTTGTGGCCAACATTTTTTCTTGTTATGCAAATACTTTTATTGTCATTTTCTAAACCAGGTTTACCTGTGCCTGACAAATTTTCAATGACAGACAACCCCTTACTTTCCATTTGTATAGAGAGTTCATTGATAATGGCTTTGTCTGCATCTGCTTTTGAATTAGATCCAGTCTCCTCTAACACACAGGGTCCCTTTTCCAACTCCATCGATGCCTCTACGACAGTCCCACAAAGACCAGAGTTTGCCAATCTTTTTGACTTTCTCCCTTCTGTTTGGGACAATGTCTCTGCTTCTTTTTCACAGACTACATTGCCCTCTCTTCCACCAATCCTATTTGAATCTAAACCTATTGGCAATGAGGCTTTCTCGTCTACTGTTGCAGTGACTAAAGCAGAATTTTGTCTCTTTTTCTCTAATCTTGGCGACCTAATACTCCACTTGTATTGGTTGCCTTTAGCTTCAGCATTTCTGCACAAGTTAGCATTACTCCTTTGCTCATTATCAGTCCCTTCTTGATTTTCATGAATGAAATTAACATCTTTTTCAGAATTCTTCTCATCACAGTTATCATTATTTTCATGATGTGTTGTCTGATGATCATCAGCAGTGCTTTTATCTTCTGACATTTTCTTGGAATCAATGCATATGTTGGACAATTCAACAAGCTTAGATTTTTTGGATGCCATGTATGTATACGAGGATGAATAAGCATCATTTTGTTTGGCTAAAATGACTGTATTACTTGTTGGCAGTACTTTCTTAGAGAACAGTGCAAAAGTACATTGTTCATCATCCTCATCCTGAAAATGGCTCTGATGCAAGCGTATTTCTGCAGTGATTTTTGATTGCCTTTCACGCAATGGTGGTTTTACAGAATTTAATGCTGTATTAGTAATTTCTGGTGACATCTTGTGGCTAACATTAATTCTTGTTATGCCAATTCTTTTAGTGTCATTTTCTGGACCATGTTTATTAGTACTTGACAAATTTTCAATGACAGACAAATCCTTACTTTCCATTTTTTCATTGGTGATGGCTTTGTCTGCATCTGCTTTTGAATTAGATCCAGTCTCCTCTGGCAAACAGGGTCCCTTTTCCAACTCTATGGATTCCTCTTCAATAGTCCCACAAAGACCAGAGTTTGCCAATCTTTTTGACTTTCTTCCTTCTGTTTGGGATGTCTCGTTTCTTTTATCAGTGACTACATTACCTTCTCTCCCATCGATCCTATTTGAATCTAAACCTATTGGCAATAAGGCTTTCTCCTCTGCTCTTGCAGTGGCTAAAGCAGAATTTTGTCTCTTTTTTTCTAATCTTGGCGACCTGATACTCCGCCCATATTGGTTGCCCTCAGCTTCCGCATTTCTGCATGAGTTATCATTACTCCTTTGCTCATCATCAGCCCATTCTTGATTTTCAACAATAAGATCAACATCTTCTTCGTTGCTGCAATTAAAGGAGATGACACTTAAATATCTTGTACATGGAATGCCAGTAAATTTAAAATGGTCTTGTTAAGTAACCTATTTTTCATTCAAATATGCGTATGATTGTAGTTTCCTTGGTAGAACAATGATGAGGAATATCTTTTTCATCACACAATTACTGAGTTTTGTCACATGACCTTTTGTGATCATGTTCATACAAACTGGCAAAAACTCCGTAATTTGGATCATCACTTGACCATACTTTCACATCAATATGACATTAAATGCAACATGACATTAAATCCTAAAATGTGCAGTGGTTGAAGTTCATGTTCTTCAAATAGGACATCTGTACTGATCTACCTAATTAGGACATCTGTACTGATCTACCTAACTAAATGTACAGCTTCTGTACCCAAGTCTGAAGAAAATTTCCACCATCAGGATCAGAATTTTGCATCTAACACTCCTCTAGGCCTTGTGATGGTAATTTCTTTTTAATTTGGATCATTTAAGAAACGACTAATTACCTCAATCAAAAGGTAAAAAGTCAAAAACTCGAAACATGTGGCTTACAATACACTGACAATACAATAGCTGTCTCTTTATCTGACAAAAGAATGATTTATAAAACTAAACAACTCTGCCAGCCCATTGGAAAATACAATCTATTAAATCTATTATTGGTGTTATTATCTCTCACAATGAACATTTCACAATCAGTATATAAATCGCTTTAGTTCAGTGGACCTTTCAATGACTGAAGATAGAAGATTCTAAGCCTCGTCCTTTCAAGAGAAACGTTATTCAAATTAACTGCACAGTCAGTGGGCTCACATACAATGATATATGACTGACAACGAAAACCAGCTTTCCAAAAGAGTGTCTGCCTGGAGGACAGCCTTGTTTTATTATAAGCCACTTGTTCTTATCAATTTTCTTTTAACATGCAATCACTTAAAGGTTCCTGTAATGCCAACCCATCAGGGACTCTTCAGAGTATTATTTCGTAAGAGTAGAATATCTAGATCAGGTAATCACCACTGTTATGTGAAAATAAATTTTAGAACTGACAAGTTGTTTGGAAATGTAAATGTGTTTTTTCCTCCCTAACAAGGCAATGAATTAGTTACACAAGTCAACCATATTTTACAGATGAATTTGAAATACAACTGTACCTTGTTATAACATGGTAGCTGCGGTGTGTTGGGGAGGAGGTTTGGGGTAAAGAAGAAAGATCAAGCTGTAGATCAGAGAGAGAGAGAGAGAGAGAATAAACAAAATAGTAGTCAAATGTAGAGTAATGATTTTAGTTTATGTAAATTAATACATTCTTTCGCTTCTTATGCATGTATTTAATTTTGTCCATTAATTATATTTTCAGAAGGTTATAGAGATATAATACTAAGTGCCATGTTGTTTACTTTGAACCCATAGACCAGGGGTTGGCAACCTATGGCACATGTGCCACAAGGTGGCATGTCAAGAGGTTTTACTCTCTTACTAGTGGCATGCACTTGTTCATTTTGTAATTAATTTGGAAAAAAGTGGCACGGTATGTAATATAGGTTTCCGACCCCTGCCATAGCCATACATTTGACAGACCAATTTGCAGTCCCCTACTTTTCTATCACGTTGGTCACAGGAGTGGTATCAACTATATCCTGAACTGTGTTAAATATAGGCATATTGTAATGAAGAGCCAAGATAAAAACAGAATGAACCTTGCAAGTCAAACGTGTGCAGGGTACAATGAATCTTGTGTCCTGAGCTCACAGGCTACTAGATGCTGAATTCTGTAGCCCAGATGACTACTAAATGATAAAAGGACTTGTCAACAATTATAAGTTGTTAAATACTTTACAATGTTGAATAAGTATGAAAGACTCATTAGAAGGAAAATCTGAAGTTTTGACACAAAGTTTTATATCAAAATGCCTTCTCTTGGCTCAAGTATTCAAACTGAATAACTAGATTCTTTCCTGGTGGCTACTGTCTGATTTTGAAATATTCTGGACACTGGAACATGTTACGCATTTATGCACATCTTTAGTTAACACTGTAGATTCTGCCAGTGGAGAAATGAGACACAATTTTTTAACATTATTAGAACCATTTCTATTGATGTGGGATCAAGTTAGTAGTGTTTCTGAAGAGTAAAATGGTATATATGGATGGAAGAAGAGAGAAATAGAGAATTTCCTTTTAATACTGCTGGATAGTGTTCTTTTTTCAAGGTGTGTGTGGGATCATATACATCAAACAGTTATAAACTTCAGCGCAACAAAATAGGCCAAAACTTGTGCTGCCCATACTGAAAACCCCAAGGGCTGTTCCAGCACAATGCCTGGGACCCAGGGAGGAAACTTTTATTGTAGATTAGTCACCCATAGATGCAGTTTAGAATTTTGCATACTTCTGACACAAACTGTTTGAGTAATCATAGTATCATGCCATATATTTACCCCAAAAAATCTCTGCCTTCCCTGGGTACTATGTATGTTTGAATGGAATAGCCATGATTACCATGAATAAATGGGATGGCTCCTAAAGCCTATTAAAATCCTTGTCAGCTCTTCCTATCTTGTAAACAGTTTTGATTGAATTACTTATTACAATCAAAACATATATTTTGGGACACAAAAATGTAAATAAAGAAACATTTGTAAAAAAAAATTTGTAAATCCCCATGTTAAATGTGCAGTACTTCATAGAGATCCAAGTATCTCCAATCTCTTTTAGTGTCCTCCTTGAAAACACTTCTTTTAAATACATCAAGTTTTAACAGCTTACATTAAGGATGCTTGCCCTGGTAAAATCAATGTTTATGATGATCATTTCACTGTTATGACATCAACATGATGTCACTTCCTCAGGACCTCCCTTGGAAATATTTGTCTTTGTGCCATAAGATTTGCCAAAATTAAAAAAATTTGGAGCCACTTTTCAGCTATAGAAGCCATTTTGTGCCATGATGCGGGACTTAAATATATGTGTAATATTATACTGGCCCTATCTTTAATCTATATAAACATGAAAATAAAACAGTGTTTACATGTTTTTATTACATTTCAAAGCACAAAAATAATTATTAATAAATATAACAATACCATTACGCATGAAGTTCAATGTATAGCATATAAAAAGCAAGAATGAATAAGAATGTTTCTTTATAATTGATAATACAAAATACTGCCTAGTCTTCATGAACAATGCCACTGACAGTTCATCAATATCTGCCCCATTTTTTTACCAGACCATTTCTTAAATGCCTTTCTGAAATCAAAATTCTCAATACTGGGCCCATCAATAGAAATTCTCATTAAATTTTTCAGAGTTGATATACCCTTAGCTGCCAACCATGGAGTACAAAAATACTGACTGCTTATGACACAAAAAATACTGATTTTCAGGAACAAATACTGATTTCTAAAATTTTAATGCATATGTAACCTCTACAACATCTACAGCCATCAGTAAAGTAGGACAGTACCATACATAATTATTTAATGTCAGAGATGCATGTGTTGCACTCTTGCACCTTCTGAACAGGCACCCTGTTCCATTCGGGTGCCCATTTAGAAGGTGCAAGAGTGCAACACACACTCAGACACAGGTTGTTTATATGAGCCTTTTCCCACACCTTGTTTTTTTCCCCAATCATTATCAATTCCAATGTACCATCTTTCACTGATGATCTTAATTATGTGTGATTTTCTTTCTGAACTTTTTCGTTCCAGCACACGAGTAATCCTTTGCAATTTTCCTGTCTGGAAAACATGTGCGAAACAAATCACCAGCAGCACTAGTAACTGAAAGAGGAAGTTTCATTCCTAAAATAAATTTAACAAACCCAATTTTGATTACATCAAAGCTCTCTCTGG
Organism: Megalonaias nervosa; assembly: GCA_016617855.1. Classification (NCBI taxonomy): domain Eukaryota; kingdom Metazoa; phylum Mollusca; class Bivalvia; order Unionida; family Unionidae; genus Megalonaias; species Megalonaias nervosa. Next base: position 54,178 of record JAECUM010093337.1, read on the forward strand.
TATTTATATACATCATTAAGTTCAGGCAGAGTTGTTGATGATGAAGCAGCAAGCTGATGTTTATAAGCTTTATCATGCTCTTGTATGGCATGGGCACCTCCATGCCCAATAGCAAAATCACATTACACAATTTGCAAAACGTAAAGTTTTCTCCTTTACTAGATGGTTTTACAAACCTAAACAAGAGGGCACAATTGTCCTTCCAGTTCTGTTTACTTGTCTTTCCTTGAGAAAATTCTGAATATTCTGCTTTCCTTTTTGACATGATTAGAAACTGAATATTACGAAGATGAGATACAGTGATAGTGGTAACTGTTTGGGAATTCCAATGTGGTGGATAAAGACAGGCATGGTAGTCTTTATTTTGAATAAACCAATCATATTTTAGAACTCTGTTCCTAAATATATGCAATAAATTTCTATCAGAATGAAACAGTGCCCATTCTAAACAGAAAATTGCAAGGAAATGTTTAATTATTTTTCAATTATAAAACATACTTTTAGCAAGAAAAACATACGCCCGAATTCAGGTCCAAAATACGGGAAAAATGGTACATTCAGCAGCTATCTATACTCATAGAATTTTGTAAATTTGTTTTGATGATAGATTCTGGCAATTAAACCCCCTCTCACTGTCTGCAGTAGAAATGGGGCAACAAGTAACCTGGTAGCTGTCTCAGATACAGTTCGATATAAATCTTTATTTTTCAGACCTAGATCAGCCATATTCTTTGTGCTTGATACAGACTTATTTTATGCAGTAAATTTTTAATTTTTCATTGATGTAAGTGACTCAGACCCTTTACAGTTGACGACTGGCATCCAAGTAGCGGCATCCTGTGTTCCTCAGTTAAGTTCAGACCACAAAAACGTGTTATCTAAGTAAACAATCCCTAAAACACTAAGCAGTCCCAAGAACGTCTCACACTCACAGTTTGCAATAAATATAAATTAACACCACATGCAAATAATACCAAATCTTTTTGCTGACCTGTTCCACAACAGAGTATATCCCCCTGTCATTCCTTATTTCCAACTAATCACATTTAATTGCTTCTCACAACTGACTGACAGCTTGCACTTAGCTGCAGTCATGTTCAGATAACGTCTTTTTCATCATTTACCAACATGATACACTGACTGCCGCAGGTAGTGAAAACAAGAATTAAGTTGCCCGATTCACTTATGTCGATGAAAATTAAAACTACTTAATAAAAATTTGTTGCCAGCAACTTTTGCTAGTCAGTAAAAAAACAGCGCCACTTTCAAAATTCTTTTGCATTTGGTGACAAATGCGAATCATAGCAGAGGCCCTGCTTCCTATATGAATTTATTATATTCCAATGACGTGATCATAACTTGTTATTTGTTGGATTCATAAAAAAAGTGTATAGTTTTAGAAATCAAAATAATCTTGTTGTGAAAGAAAATGGTAAATTCTGCTAAAATTGACTCTAGGGATATTAGCCATTTATATCATAAAAAAAATTGGTACTGTGCACTTTGTACTTTGGAATTCTGATTTGATCTCAAAATTTTTGTCACAGTGAACAAAGTCAATCACAAATCTTTTAACAAAGTATTTAATCAGAAGAATCTACATTCTTCAACCTGTGCAAATTATAAAGTTTGTGACAGGGTGCTTTTAATAAAATCGTACTCTTCCATAAAATAACCCATTAAAATTTAAAAATTTAACTCTGCATATTAGCACAAGAAAATGCACACCAAATTATTATTTTTGTTTGTGGTTTTGAATCTTTTTGGACCAAAAACTATCCAAAACCACTGAATTTTCCAAAAATTTACAACTCCAACATTTCACAAGTGATCAGATGTTTGCATGCACTGTTCCATGAACCTGTGGAAAACCATCAAATTTAAATGGCTGACCAACTAACACTGCACATGTTGGAACTGCTGATCTTATTTGAACCCTTAATACATTTGTAAAGCAAGTTATTGCCCACGTCCTATCTATGTTGTAACGAGCGTTAATACTGTATACTTGAACAAGTGCCTGTGAAGAAAAGGCTTATGCATTTAAAATATGCATGGCCAAACTGCAGCCTAAAATGTTCAAGTCCAAAGAATTAAAAATATTTTAACAAAAGTACGCATTATAGAGAATCCTTTTTGAAGGCACTAGCATAGCTGCCAACCCTCTAGGGTCGCAATTAGTGAAAATAGAGATAAAAATTAGTGAATTTTGAAATGAATTCGTGAAGCGATCTTCAAGTCCAGAAATATTTGTTGGAACAAATGTTTAGCATGGGATCCAGCTGATAAAGGTAGATTGTGTTCAACAAGAAAACTCACAAAGAATGTTTCAGCGTTGGTAGCTTGCAGGTCTTCTGTCGATGGCTTAAAATATTCCAGAGCTGAAATCTGCTGGAGTTCTTAATTTTCCCAACCTCTATGTGCTTTCACACATCATCTCTGTCACCATGCCCAATGCTAAAATTTGTGGCACACTGTGTGCAATAAAGCATGGTGTATATTGGCGTTTGATGGCTGAATGCATGGCCAATTTTTGGTATATCCAAACTAAACTTCACTTTTTGTACATTTCTTTTTCCTTGGTGGTGAAGACATTTTCAACATCGATGCCGAATGGTAATTCAAATCAGTGTTGATGGCGCATGTGCGGAACAAAATTCCAGTTTGGCCCCAGTTTCTTTCAAGAGCATTCATAAAACTACTCTTATACATATAGATTAAAAGACGCTAAAATGCTTGCTACCGGCCCAACTTTATCAATCAGCTATAGTTCTACTAATATCGTGACCAGCAATTCCAGACCGTTTCGGCAACTGCCGTTATCATGATAAGCATTTAATGGGAAATTGGTTATTTTATTAAAGATTTAAAATAATTGAGAATTGGCTAATTCGTGATTTTTTTGCATGCAGCGTGAATCCATGAATCGCTCAAAAAGTCATGAAATTCACGCCAAAATCATGAGGGTTGGCAGCTATGCACTAGTAGTGAATGGTCAACTCAAGATATTGACAAACAGGCCTCATTAAGCTGACCCTATGGTCAAGGTATGCACTAAATTTACTGTAAAAAAAAAACCCTTTTTTTATCAGACATACCTTGACTGTGACCTCTGGACTTCAGATCCCAGAATCTACATTTCTTTATTACCCTTTGTGCAAATCATGTGCAAAGTTTGATCAAAGAATTTACTCCAGAACAAATGTTGTTCTGCACAACCCATTTTACTTCTTTCAGAGTAACTTAAACCTTTAGTCCCCCAAATCAATATTCTATTTCCTTACCCCAAGTACAAGCTATTTAAATGCAAGCCATTTACAATGTCTGACTGTGGTCATCAATGTATAGCTCTGTTATTGTGCAGAATCACAGAACTTATTGTGAAGAAATCATTTTTATTCTTCCAGTCTGTGAACTTGACTACTGACCTCTACACTGTTATGGAAATATATTCACAAGTTTGGGGATCAATAAAAGAATAGTGATATGGGTTAAAACAATACTATCAATTGTACAAATCAAATACCTATCAAGATCCATTGTTCATACCATGTTTTGACTTGAGACCTCAATATCAAAAGCGAGCTGATGCAGCTAACAACACTAAGCTACATGGTTATTAAAGCATGTGTATGATATTCTACTTAAAACAATGTACATTTCATTGCACCATCGGTACTTTCTGGTAACCATGGTGTCAACAAGGTGACTGATGAGTTTGCAAAATTCAACTTAGATCCCAGTTGGTTTGGATATTATCATTCCACCTCTGACCCAAAAATGTGACCCAGCTGACAATACTCAAGACAATCAGCAGGTAGTGTCAACATTTCATGTGCTCAGAGCCCATCAAAGCCTGAAGATGATATGTTGAGAGATGATGGAGTTATTCTTATGTTTCAGCCTGCCACATGTGCAAACCAATTTCAACCACTAGACCTGATAAGAAGTAATGACTACAAAGAATTAAAATCACACTTCCGCAACTGGTAAGCTAAACTGGTCACAGAGGCCATCCGTGAAGAGGAACCTTATTTCATGACACTAAGTAAGTTTTGATCAACTGTCAACATATGTTGAAGATACAAGTGAAATATCAAATTCTATTTTTTGATGGATTTTCATCATTGCAAGAGCAGAAGGAATGGAAACGAGATCAAGGCAGACATGCTACAAACAGAAAATGAGTAATGAAAGGGACAAATGTAGAACCAAATGTTAGCCAAAATGGAAGGCAGAGAACATCTGGATTGATTTTGATGTGGAATAATGATTTTGTTCAGGGAATAATAAAAGATTATAATCATTTTATGATTTAATTATGTTTTGTTATCTCTTTCTGTAAATTTTTCTTAAACAATAATTCTTTTAAAGTTAAAAAATATTTTCAAAACGTGTACAATTTAGTTTCTGTATTAAATGTTGATATTGATTTAGATTTAATTTTGCTGTCTTCTAGTTTGTTAACTTTATTTCAAAAATGGACTATTATCACTCTAATCATGCATCAGTAAGTTTTGATATGATTTCTACCTTTTCATTTTGACCCATTTAGTCTGGGTAAGCAATCTAAAAATTAATGTTGAGGCCTGCTTTGTGTAAATTTGTTAATTAGATTCCTAGGATGGACATCAAGACAAATAAACAAGATCAAAATAAGATCACTCATGTAGTGGGGGCAAATTTAAGCTTCAGAATTTCAAAGGCTAACAGATTACATTACCTTTCTGGTTGTCTTGTGACATTTATCTGCTGGATGTGCCCCATCAAAACCTTTTGAAGGTATTCTGCAGTGGAGGGTGCTGACAAGATAAGAGTGTCCAGACTGGTAAAATTCCGTTTGTCTCTTGCAAATCTCCAATGTTGCTGCTCTTGCACATGCTGTAAAATTGTAAACCATGACATTATGCATTGTCTAAATCTGCATCACAATGATCTGATAATCAATACACGTTTCAGAAACATACATACAAGATACTAGTTCCTGCAACTGAAACTAATTTTTGGCATAAAATGCTGCAATAGGCAGGCAGCCATAACACGCAAAACAATTTTTCGGTAAATGATGTTCACTGAAACAGTGTAATAGGTGTTGGGAAAATCTGCGAACCATTCCTACAATATTTCTTCAATAATACCTACTTTTATCCAATGCTAAGTTGTTGTTGTTGTGGGGCTTAATGCCATTTTTCAGCACACGATAGGTTATACATGGCGGCCAGTATTAAATGGTGGAGGAAGAAACTGGGAAATCCCCGGAAAGAACAAACGGACCCACGAGATCCAATGCTAAGTAATCTCTGGTCTGATTCCCATTTATATCTTCACGTTTGCATACGATATTAAATCATCTTTTCAACTGTTTATATCACAATTTCTGTTCACAGCTCAAAATACTTCTTCCATCACTATCAGAATGATTTGGAACACTTTAGCAGTCTTGCGTTGCAGCTGCTTATGACATCTACTGAAACAAACCATTATTCTTTTGAAACTTTTGATTATTTCGACCTACATTCAGCTTACAAAAACTATAAAATACTCTTAGTAAATAGATTATAAATAACATTTATTAATTAATGTGCAGTTTTCTTTTTTATGAGTAGAAAAGTATGGTTGCCCCAGTGAATGCATGCTTGCAGAATTTTCTCTGCAACTGCCGCTCAGTGAATGGCAGAATTTACCCTGCAAGGTGCAGAATTTTCACTGCCAGGCATACAATTCCAGAGGGTACATAAGCTAAAGCATATGTGCCAAGACCTGGTGGGGCTTCCAAGGGCCACACAGGTGTTTCTTTGTTCTCGGGCAGTTTGTAGGAAGTTTATATTTTGGCACTAATTACACTAATGATCTATTTCATATCATAATAGGTCTTCAGGTCAAAACCCCATATTGATCCAACATTCATTCAGAAGTAACAAGATTTCCAAGATTGCCATCCTAGTAGAATATGTTGGATATGAGAATGGCAACATAGCCTGACAGCAGAAGAAGTCTGAAAATTTATTTGGCCAGGGGAAGTGGTGGTGGAGGTGGGAGGAGAACTACTGCTGTATTGCTTATATTTCTGGGACACCAGGTCCCCAGTCCAAGCTAAATATACATTCCTTCAATTAGTAATTGGAGTTCCAGAACTGAACAGAAAATTTTCCAAGTCCGACTTGGCCTGAGATAACAGGACATCAGAGTGGTGTGCGATGAGATAATCTTTGCAATAGCAGCTGGTAAGCATTGCATATTTAAAACTAATTCAGCCCACCAAAACTACATTTGAATGGCAGTAATACATTACTTGCTACTTCTGCATTGCAGATTTCCAATAAGAAGGGAGAATTATTGCTCTAACAAAAGCTGGTATATGAAAGCAATGCACAGACACTTACGGTAGGAGAGCTCACTACGGTAAGCTGGTAGATGGCTTGACCACATGCCATACTGTCATGATTGCAACCAAAAAGTAAATGCCTTTGCTCTGGTGTGCCAAAGACTGAAGGTAAAAGGATGAAAATGCAGTGTAAGACTGCCAAAAGACTGCTCTTATAGCATCATGAAAGAGGAGTGATTCAAGTAGGCCCAAGATGAAGCAAACCTCATGAGATTAAATTCAGAGAAAGGTCCCTTTTGTTGTCAGCCAAGTATCAGAAGAACCTCTGATAGGCAGAAAGAGATCTGGACTATCCCAACACAATGACAAGTATGACTGGTTATTTCAATGGGAAGTGGAGCTCATGAAATAACAGATTCTTAGCCAGAAACCCATGATGGCAAAGAAGAAAACAAAATCAATTAGAGTTACCATCAAACTGTAAACAACCCTTTTCCACTGACAAGGCATGAAGTTAACACCTCCTCAAAGACGCTAAGGAGAGGAAGATTTTTTGTCTTATGGGTAATGTTCTTGAAGGAAGCTTCACTTAAAGGCCATAAGGAGGTTTTGATAATGCCCAAAGAACATGTGAAAGGTTCCATCTTGACTGGTCAGAAAATTCATCCATATATAAACAAGTTCTGATATATGATGAGATGCAAATTAGACCCAGACATGTCACCATCGACCAAAAGAGGGATGGGTCATTTATAAGAGTATTTCTAAGGATGATGTGTATCAACCAGTAGTCAAAATACTGGAGGATGGGGATCCTACAAGACCTCAAGACAGCCACTATTGCCTCCCATCACCCTGGTAAATGCTCTTGGGACATGGGCAGAGGCGAGGCTGAATGTAAGAGCAACCAAAAATGACCAAGACAAAACTGGAAGTATTTCCTTAAGGTGGCAAGATGAGGACACGAAAGTACTATCTATCTATGGAGACCACGCAGTTGAAGGGCCTTATGGAATTTTTGACTGCTGATTTGAAGCATTCTTTAGAGAAGAAATTTGTTTAAAGTGGAAAACTGCATGACAAGTCAAGACTTTCCACCCTTCTTCAGCATCAAAATGATCTGCAAATAGAAACCCAGAGTTTGGTTATTTTCCACCCTCTTTCCTGTTCCCTTGTGCAGAAGTAAATGACCTCTTTTCTTTGATGAACCAGTCTGAATTGGTGAACGAAAATGGTCTGTGATATAGAAGCATGTTCCTGGAATTCAAGCTAGTATTGCTCCTTTAAAGTGGAATGGACCCATACACCGTCTGGGATATCCAACCATATTTTCGAAAAGAGGGAAGTTGATCACATACTGGAGTGCTCTGAAGTGGAAGGCACTGCCAGACCTGCCAACCCTAAGAAGACAGTCTCAGTAAAGCAGCTGATTTTTTCCCGTAAGTTTGACCAGTTTCCAGTGATGTTTAACAAAATATCATGTACAGCTATTGTAAAGTTGGAAAACATGTAATTTAAAATGTTTGGTATCTGAAACTGATGCAGGACAGTAAACATTATGTTCTACTGAAAAGTTTGTCAAAATCTTATTTACCTCTAGTACAGTTGCACAAACTTCAGTTCCAAACCCTATGCAGCTCAATGGCTTGTTGCCATCTCTCAACTTGATGTAAATCTTATGATTTTTTAATTTTCTTTCAAATGACAACAGCAATATCTCCTGCCATACGAAATAATCAACATGTGATGTCCAGTAACGTCATTGTGTCCCTTCCTGCTTTTAATTCATAAGAATCTTAAATTTTTTAAAAATTCTGTACTGATTATTTGCACTTTCTAAGATACCTATTTTCCCTTTAGTCGTCAACGTATATTTAGACACTATTTTTTTAAAATTTCTATAATAAACAGTTTGATAATGAAGAAAAAATGTGTGCAGTTTAAAGTTAGTCTGGTTCCCTGATTAACTCCACTAAATCTAATATGAAACCTGGATCCAAATGAAACTGGGATGAGCCAATTATCCGGCTTTTACCACAACAATCTTATGTTTGTTGTTTTTGCTTTTATTCCACAGATCCGTATTTTAAAGATCATTTTACTTTTTGGCAAAATCATAAGGGTTGGCAGGTCTGCACTACAGGGGAGGGTGCAACTACCTAGGTTTGACTACCTCCTCCTTAGGAAAAGGACAGCAATCCAAAGACTTCCTCCCTTGGCCTCTTCAACTGCCTCATCATATACAGACCTGTTTACCCATACATTTTCTTGTCAGTATTTTAAGCAATGTCTGTCAATATTTTTATAAGGCAGTCAGTATTTTCATTCAGTGTTTCTAACATCGTAACACAACACACATCACCTGTGAAACAACACACAAATAGTAGACACTATCAATACATTATAATTACTATTATGTAGGGGGGCCCCGAGTGGCCGAGTGGTCTAAAGCGCTGATCGTTACGGATCACTGCCATCTCACCTCTGTCTGCGTGAGTTCGAGTCCAGGCTCGGCTAACGTGGGTACGTGAGAAAGCCTGCCAGTAGCTTCTCGTGGGTCGGTGGTTCTTCCCGGGGTTTTCCAGGGTTCTTCCTCCACCATTAATACTGGCCGCCATGTATAGCCTATCTTGTGCTGAAAAATGGCGTTAAACCCTATAACAACAACAACAACTATTATGTAGTACTGCACGACATACTGACTACACAATATTCTGTAAATAACTTCTAACTTGTAAAGACGCTGGTATTCAGGCAATTTTGTGTTTCAAGGCAAAATCTGCAGAAATTGAACACCAATATTTAAAAATCCTGTTTATATTAGAGTGATCAAAACCAAAAGAATACCTCCACACACCCAAAATCATTCCGTTATTTACCTCCGTTACTTTCTCATGAAAATCTGTTTTCTCAGCTTCACACATATCCATAACATTTTAAATAAAGCCAATTCTCTACATTTTACATGGTTAAGGAAGACTTAATATAAAACATTATGACAGAAATTGTTACCACCCATCCACTCAAAAAATAATAACTTCATCTAGATAGGTGAAAGAAAACTTGTTTATTTCATAAAATCTAGTATCAGCTTTGTCAACATTTACTAGAATGGAAATGAGCTCCATATATTATTTTGTACAAAGTTTGTCAACAATATCAAACTGATCCACTTGGAATTAATATTGTAATGAAGGCTTAGGCTATGGGTTTTTAATGGTGACATAACAGGCACTCTTTATCCTATTCAGCTGGTCATCTGTCCACTTTTTGGTAAAATTCTTTGGTTTTGACTTCAGGACCAATAGAGCCTCAATGGTCCGATTGCCTAGTGAGGATCTCTGATCTGTAACATTTTAACTTGTCAGCTGTGCTCAATGACAAATTCATATTTACGATCAACTCATACAGAATCGCCTCAGCACATGTTATTTGCTTTTGAAGTATGTGTTGATCACTAACTTCCCTTCCCTTCATCATTGACAAAATATTTATATTTCTCTTCACTGAAGATTCCAATTTTGCATGATTTTCTGATTCCACGTGCCGTGAACAGTCATTTCTTCCACCATATGCATAGGAGAAGTCTAAGTTGCAAACAGTGCAGAGCATAAAATGTCCTCCTTTAGATATGTTTAAGGCATGGCCACAGAGTATTATAAACTGGTAGAAAATGCTGCTTTATCTGTTTAGATTTTCCATTTTCATCATCAGTTTCGTGGTGAAACTTTCTTGTCAGCGGCATTTTCTTTGTTTAAACAACCAGATGTTGATAATGTCAAAATCAGTGATGTGGCACAGATTATGGATGCGGATGCGGACTGAAGAGACGATACAACGAAAGGAAACGGAATAAAAAACGGCTTAAAATTAATTTAAAAAACTTACTAAATAAATGCAACCTCAAATTGTATTTTCATATCAATGACTGTACGGATGGGCTTTATTCCGTACAAATACGGACGGGTAAACAGGTCTGCATTTATAGAAGGAGGGTGTGAAAGTCTTTTTTCTAAAAACTAGGGCAGTGTTTGTTGAGGCTGAACCTGTTTAAGACTTGTGATGAGGTCCCTGCAGTTGGTCGGAGTGTGTGGTTTGATGTGCCTGAAATTGTGACCAGAGACTGGTCCCTAAAACCTGCGATACTACCTTAGCGGTGAGACCTTGCAAAAGCACCACTGCCTCTTAACATCTGCAAGGTGGTATCTCCAGAAGTAGAGAAGCACCAATGACATGGAGAGCATATGGTTTGACATTTCACCTTAACCTCCAGCAAGCACTAAAAAAGGCAGCCAAAATGAGATCAGCATGGGAGGTGACAGCCAGTAGGGTTTGAGCCTTAAGCTCCAATTCTAAGGCCTTTATCTGGAGATGAGCCCAGGTCCTACCTGAGATTCACACTTGACTCTCATTGGAATCCATGGGTGGAGGGTTAAGGGGTTCAAGCAGAGTGAATGAACCTGGGATCATGAGGCAGTCACCTGCAGCTGGACGAAAGCAGGAGGAACAAACCACCCTTTCTGCTACCTGGTGGATACTTGATCGCAGAAAAAACTTCTGCTCAAGTACCCAAACCATAGGAGTGGGAGCAACAGATCTGAAAGTGAGTCAGATCCAGAAAGCCTCTTCATACTGGAGAGAATTTTTGTGCCCTTAGCCTCAAAAGGCTTTGGGCAAAAGTCTGAGAAAAGCAGGTTGTATATGACAGAGGAAGTACAAAAAGAGATTACTACTTTTAAGTCCATACTTCTTCCTTCTCCAATACCCAAACCACAGGGGTCTCAGATTAAAGGGAAGGCCCAGCTGCAACTGGTACTTCTGGGAACTCATTCGAGTCTACCAGAATAAATATTTCTTCATCCTGAACTCGCTCCCGAACCAAGAAAGGACTGTCCTCCATAGTATCCCTGGTTGAGGAGGGAAATGGTGGCTGCTAACCCTTCTAGGGCAAATGGGATCAATAATCCATTCCTGACAGTCTTGGAGGAGAGAGGTGTGAGTTAAAGAAAACTACCAAGTAAGGGTGTGTGCCTGTCTCCTAGATTCTGTACTGAAAAACACTGGAACATGGGGAAAGGGGGTAGAGGGATGCCAATCCAATCCCCTTCATCAGCTGGCCAACTCCAATCCACATAGGGACTGGACGGTAATATAGAGATACGTGTGTTTTTGCTTGGTTTCCAGATGCTTTACACACTTGACAGTATGACTCTGTGAATGGTTGTTGACTGGTGTCTGGTGTGTCATCCAGCAAAGAAGACCTGACAGATGAGCACACTCCTGATCTAACAGACAAAAATTCCACTCTCCCTGTTGTCAGAGAGGTGCAACTTATTTATAATGTTCACCAACACTGTGCCAGCCTTGAGAGGGCACTGCTTATCCCAAGGTGTGACTTGATCTTGGGTAATATTCCTCCATTTAAGAGTGGCCAAGGTTCTGTCCTTTACTGGCACTGACAGCAATGGACCAAGCATCAAGCAACCCTAGTTCTTTTGGCAATCTCCAAACCTCAACATGACGGGCATGTGGTGTCCATCTCACACTTACCTACGCTCTGTGACACACTAATCTCTAAAAGAGAAAAATTTTACAAAAAATGAAACATGGATTACTAAGAGGTTAGCAATGAACAGAAGCACTGCTTGCTAAGCAAGGTGACACACCCTTCAAATTTTGCAAAAAGACCCCCCCCCCCATAATGCAAGGTCTTGTGAGTGAAACACTCAACACAAAAAGGAACAAGAATGACCAGGAAGACAAAAAAATGACAATGAATGCGAAAATTGATGAGTAATATAGGCACATATCTACCTGTACCAAGTCCAAGGAAAAAGAGGAAGGTATCCCTTATGATGACTATGACTAAGGAATCAGACTGTGATTTTTTCCCCTTTCTTTTCAATTCTGGGCCTCCAGTTAAGGAGGACTATTCAGCTTGGACTAGGGACCTGGTATCCCAGAAAGGGTAAGCAATCCAATAATAACAGGTATTGTATTACTGCAATTAATCTAAATTTTCCATGGTATGTATTACTTCAGCTTGATAGTTAAAAACCAGTAATTTTAGTTACAGCTAAATGGGATGCAGAAATTAATTTTCAATATATTGATAGGTGCAGTCTAGTGTTTCTTGCACACCTTACGAGAAAAATAGCAGTAGCTTTTACAAGTCAATAGAAAATCAGGAAACAATAATATTGACAGTGTAATTCTGCCTGTGAAGCGTGTTTTCCCCCAAGGTTCTATGTAAAGAATCCTTATGAATATAAAAGTAAATTTCAGTCTATATTTCTAAATCTATCACTAAATATAAAATCCATACATTAAAATGATTTTTCTAAATTCTCAAATTTTATAGTAGTTATTTAAATTAAGTGTTTTGTCCAGTTGTACACTACACCTGTGATACTGAGTCAGTGAGTCATTCAAACTAAAGTTCATGTAACAAATTAGCGTTTTAACTTCTGAAAATAACTGTCATATGCTTTTATGTCTTTTATGTCTGTTAATAAATGAAATTAAACTAGAGTTTTAGTCTATGTTAAATCCCCAGTCACATCATTGGAATTGGGACTGCCCACTTCAACTGGCAAGCACAGACTTCTGGGAGTTTGGGTAAAACTTTGACAGGACCTTTATTCTTTGGAGTACAGTGTATAACTGAGTGGCCAAAAATAATATTTTGGCCAGTGCTGTACCATAACAATGTTTCTTTGATAATATTACTCAGTCATGATAGATAAGGGCATACTATCACCACCTCAAATCCAGCCTTGCCAAGTTTGTTGTTACCAAACAAAAGCACTAAAAGTCTGCCTACTCCACTTAGGTGAGAGACAAGAGTGATTTCCCATTGGACAGATGGATTGGTACCAAACAACATCCATGTCAGTTATTGCTGAAGTGGATATGCATGCTCTATCAGGTTTTAATGCAACTGCATGGAGGAGGGTGTGACCATATTATAACTGAGTAAGAAACACATTTCACCCCCAATCTCTGTACCCTAGAGAATGCTCAATCCCTTTCTCCCCTAATGTACATTTAAGTCAAGTGAGATATATGGGCTAGACCTGCTGCCCCTTAAAAGACCTCCTCAGTATGGCAGTCTACCTCCTCAGTATGGCAGTCTATATTCTTCCACAAGTTAAACCACTTTTTTTAGTAAGGTGTAACAAAATATCATGTACTGCTCCTGCTGAAATGGGAAACGTTTTCGAAAAAGGAAATTTTACAGTAAATTATGTTTCTCCGAAAATACTTCTTTACTCACATTAACATTAGGAATTACTTCTGATACCTCCTGGATCCAGCCCTCCCACTGGCTTTAAAATATCTATCTATGCTGAATGCAGAAAATTAGAAATGCGAGAAAGTATCTCTATCCACCTTGCTCGACACATGTACCATGTCAAGTTGAAATAAATAAACACTTCAAGAGATATGCTCTGGAAATGAAAATTTGTACTGACAGACATAGGAACAGCTGTATCACCCAATATTACATATGGATGTGGTGATTAAAGGTGTCAACGGGTATCCGGGTAATTGCCCAATCATAATTACCCAGGTAATAAAATTAGTTACAGGGTACCTGTTCATGTTCAATGGAAAAAAAAGTTTCCGAGTTCAGATCAAAGATCATATCTGGCAACGTCAGGAGCATATAATGAGTAAAGTCTGAGGTTCAAGTCATGCGACACTGATCCACCAAAGACCTCCGTCTACTGATCTTCATATTGTCGACGTGGGCAAACATTTGACTATGCGTTTGAACAGTTTCCTTATTTTCTATTTACAGTAACTGTACATGTAATGTTTTGAAGAAAACAAACAGGGTTCTTGAATTTGAAACCTTTTGTCACTGATTAATTATAGTCTGATACTTATGTAGCGTACTAGTCTATATTGAAAAAACGTGGGACCAAATATTATCAAGTGAAACGGGCTTTATCGATGTGACTTGTGTATGTTTACAACTGAAGAATGTTAGAGGAGAGGAGTTTTGTTATATTGAAGAACATGTTGCATCAGGAAAAGGATAAATCAATAGCGCTTTACAAATTTTGAAAGAAGAATTCTACAGTAATATAATACAGCATTCTGAATGTGGACTCGACTATATGATATTTGAGTGAAAGTTAAACATATGATGTAGACTAATTAAAATAAATGCTGTGTATAAATAATTTATCAATTTGTTTTGTGTCTGTATTCTCATACTAATAAACATGGACTTTGTGACAATTTGTGACAAGAATTTTAAGTAATCGCAGATCCTGATAAGTAACAGAAATAAATATATGTTTTTCATATGGGTTTTCTGTATTTATGGCATGTACTATACAGATCATTCTTGTTTTGCTCCGATTGCACTTGTTTGCCACTCATATTAGTAATATTTACGCTTATACCTCTCAGGGGTTTGGCTAGTCCTACAATGTAAGACATAGCACATGTTGTTTTTGTTTTAGTGCTACGTGTTACTACCCAAATAACAGCCTTGTATAGTGTGTTCCGATGTCAGTTGACATTGGAACGATAGTCAAAGTTTCAGAAATATCTCACACACTTGGCAGCCTATATTGACACTCTTCCACTAATTTATGTGTAATTAACATACTTACTGTGTTGTCTTTATCCTGGTGGAATCAAATTATGACACTAGCAAATGGACGCATTTTCATGTTCTGCTGTCATACATTTGAATTTGTTGCAATGTGACGGCAGTCGAGGTACGCCAAAGTATGTTCAAGTAGGTTCATGTGGGGGATATGTTTCTTGAATGAAATGAAACGTTGCTTACAGTTCCACTATGCATAATATATTTTTATTCGTTTCGTTAAAGAATAATATTTTGACTTAACCCGATTTTAGCATTCTCGGCTTTCATCGCTTTCCAGCCAAATGAAATGTAGGCCAACGAAACTTTGAAAACAGGTCCATTTCTTTTGTGAGAATTTGAATGTATTAAAGAAAAGTCATCAGGGTAAGTAAAGTCTGACAAAAAACATTATAACTTTACATTGCAGAAAAGCGTCCTTATTGGTTGCCAGTTGTGTGTGATATTCCTGAAAATCTGACTTTCGTTACACTGTTAGTCGACATCAAAACACGCTACACAGCGCCGTTAGTTAGGCAGTAAGACCCATCACCCCCAGAACAAAAATACCGGGTGATGTGTCTTACGTTGTAGGGCTAGGGTTTGGCATGTATAAACTTAAAACAAAGCAGTTCAGGTTCACAATATAATTTCCCTTTGATCGGATACCCAGGCAACCGATCATTAGGATCGTCAGGTACCCGGTTGACTTTTTCTCAAGTTTTGATATCTCCAGTAGTGATAAAGGGATTGATGAATC
This sequence comes from Megalonaias nervosa, assembly GCA_016617855.1. Taxonomy (NCBI): domain Eukaryota; kingdom Metazoa; phylum Mollusca; class Bivalvia; order Unionida; family Unionidae; genus Megalonaias; species Megalonaias nervosa. Next base: position 69,868 of record JAECUM010093337.1, read on the forward strand.
ACTCCAATTGTTTGTGTAGATGCGGATAATCTCACAAAAGTTCTATTAGATACTACTTCGGGTATTTCAATTTGTGATAACAAATGAAAAGTGATAAAGGGATTGAATAAAATTGTGAAGATTTAAAAAAAAATAAGAGCAGGTTTAAACCCTACCACTGGATCAGATAAGGTTGACTACTGTAGTGCAGAAGGCATTTTACTCCAAATAACCTGGCAGTAAATAACCTACTTGTGTTTCTGTGCCATAAAACACCAAATCAAAATTTACTGAAACTGCTTTGTGTTATGTACAAGATTAAAGGCCTTGTTTGCTGTTTTCCTTCAGTAATTGTCCTGGGTTTTTCCCTCCATGTTTACCACAAATGTAGTTAAGAATGTAAGAAACCAAATGTAGTTAAGAATGTAAGAAATTGATGGCATGCAAAAGGGCATGTAGCAAATACTATGCCTATACCTTTGTTTCTGAGGCTGCCCACAATAAGGTCAATACTAAAGATGGGAATCAGCTCTAATCTTTGTATAAGGAAGTCAAACATATCAGCCAAAGTATTAAATATTTTGTCCCAATTAATTGCAGAAAAACATAGCTTAACAGTTTTAGCAGTTTGCTACTTTTCACTCTGGAGCTAAATTTCACCTTATCTAAATCCTCATACTTGATATTACAACATTCACAGTAGCCCCTCTTGCGCTCCTGGCGTCTCTTCTGTTCCTTCCTGCGTCTAAGCTCTCCTGATGTGATTAGACGACCTCCACCAAACTGAAGGGTTGCATCCTCTGATATTTTGGTGCTTGCCCTGTGTCAAAAATAAGCAAAATGACAGTAAAACTTTAAGATGATATATTTATGGACTAAAATTCCTTTTATTCCTTGATGCAAACACATTATAGTTAGAAATCAGCTGCAATTTGAAAGTCATTGATTGGTTCATAAGAAGAACCATTCAATCATTAATTATAACTGACCAAGGATATTAGAATTATTGCTTTCTCATGGAAAACTAAACAGTTTACCAGAAAATCTTTGCCATATTATTGGCACTTTAGTTAAACTAAATCACAAAAGGTTATTTAAGTCTAAACATTTAATTTTATATTGAATTTTATTTTGTAAGATTTCATCCTGGAAAGTTGATAGGTTACCAGTGCTTTTGTACTGCTAATGCTTGACTTCTACTGAAACAGGAAACCGATTTAAACTAGAAGCTGTTATCTGTATTCAAATTCTTCAGTATGATTTCATAACCATTTAATACTTTACAAAAGGCTCACCATGAACAACAGTGTTCACTCGTCCACGCTTAATAATCTTATATTTTGTCACTAGTACAGCAAGGTTGACTTGGATCGATCAATGCATGTCTCAATGACCTGGACAGTTGATCAAGATATGTGGTCTTGAGCTAAACTTACTCTGCAGAAACCATTTTTTTTCTTATTAGATTTGCCATGAATATGAACTCTGATCTTTAGACTGCTGGAACCAAAGGTTTCTTTCTTACCTAAAGTACAAGTCATCCACAAAGTTTAGTCAAGGAATTTACTCAACAGGCCTCTTCTAAAAATTACAGTCCAAGCATTCCATAAACTTTGGTCAAGGTATGTGGTGCAGTACTGAAAGTGATGATGCAATAAATAATTTTCCTCTTTCAGTCACAGCAACCTTCACTGTGCCCCCTCCCTCCCCCCGCCCCGGACCTTTTTCTAAACCAATATGCAAATCAACAACCAACTTTGGTGAAGCTAAATGGCTAAGAACTGTAATTAAGGTGGAGAAACCAATGTTCTTCTCTCATTAACATAATATCTGACCTTTTGACCTAAAAATCATCACGCTGCTTTCTTACTCAAAATGCAATGCATCCATCAAGTTTGGTCATGGTCTCTTACACTTTGTGAAGAAAGCATTTTTCTTTTTTCAGTCAGTGACCTGGACTTTGACATTTTGACCCCAAAATCATTTGCATTTTTCTTATCCCAGATGCAAGTCATTCACAATGACTGGTCTAGGTCTGTGATGTGGAACTAATGTTATTACGTGGAAACCAGGTTTCTTCTTTAGTCATAAACTTTGACCATTTTTATTCCGGTCCAACTAAATATTGTAAGGCTTTAAGTAAAAACCAGACACGTAGCATCATGTCCAACCCAGTCACATTATTCTGACACCAGGCCTACCAGACCTAACACTAACCTCTTAATGCCGAGTGCCTAGTGTGGCAACTGTTACTATTAGTCTTTGGTATGACTTGGCTGAGGTTCAAACCAAGGCAGACACTCTAACCACTTGGTCTCTCTCTGGTGGGTATTAGAAAAAAAACTCACTGGAATAACATTATTAAATAACATGTCCCTCTGGAAAATCAAAGTACTTGGAAATCAGTGAGAAACATGAACTCTTTCCACATGAATTTCACACAAAATACCAAGTAAATTGAAATTCTTCAGCCTTTAATGACTATTAATACTTACTTTCATCTTTACTGCAGTAAAGTTCCATACACATATGGTTGTTTATAGATATTTTTTATGACAGGGGTGGGCCTGAGTGATCTAAAGAGCTCACCGTTATGGTTCACTACCATCTCACCTTTATCTGCATGGTTTCAAGTCTCGGGTTCGGCCAATGTGAGTACGTGGGAAAGCTTACCAGTAGTTTCTTGTGGGTAGGTGGTTCTTTCCTGGGTTTTCCCAGGTTCTTCTTCCACCATTTATACTGGCTGCCATGTATTGCCTATCTTATGCTGAAAAATGGCGTTAAACCCTACAACAAGATGACATCAGGTAGCATACAGATGTAAAATATACATTAGTGTGTAACAAACTGATGTTATAAAATAAACACCTCTTCATGAAAACAGCATCCACTTTTTATAAGTTGCTGCCAATGTTTCATGAAGTTGTGACACCTAACATTCAGATACCAAACTGATTTACAAAGATTAGAAAACTGCCAGAAATTGTGATGATGCTTTCATTTTATGACTTGTCTCAGGAATTGGGTCAAAGTAGGAAACTTTTAAGACCGGTATAAAATTCACTTGATTTTGTGACGAAACACTTTTTACACGAACGTTACATCTCACACACAGTAAAAAAACCCAAACAATTTGAGAACTGATTATTTGTTTTGTTTTGAGGATTTCTACATTATTTTAAATGTGTATGCTTTTTCAGTAACCTTAACATCAATGACCACAATCATAAAACTGGACATTTTGACAGCAATTAGTTATGACATCTACAATGAGGACATGACACACCTTGTTAATGTCCTTAACATTTTGTTTTGCTTCTAAAATTTAGATTTACTATTACTTTTTTTAAATACTTAAGATCAAGTAAAACGTTAACATTATTATCTCCCTCTTGTTGACTACAATGTGATAAACACAACATCATATTTTGCCTCTTGTTTCTTGAAATACTAATATTTTCTACAGATGTAACGTATTCAATGACAAATTCTTCACCATATGCATAACAATAAGCTGATCAAATGTGCAAATGTTGCTATTAAACTTCAGGATGGATGGACAGGTGCAGAGTACAGACTGACAGGACCAATGCAATATGTCCCCACTGCATACACATCTTCGCTAGCCTAGGTTCCGATGTTTAAGGCTATCTATAACTTGGCAGACCATTCAGATATTTCGGTGCTTTGGGTCTGTGAATTTCATTTGATGTGGCGGCATGCCACCACATCCAATCAAAATCAAGCTGATCAAATTTGAACACTATTCCGACAAGATCGAGACAAGTGGAGCACACAACTGGAATGGACTAATAAATAAGCAATTTTCCACTGCTGGTCTGTGTTTTACAAAATACATCCTCTTCACTTAAATACACATTTCAAGGCTTCTCTCTGGTATACATACTTTATATGTTAAACTTACAAAGTATCCTTTTGAAGTCAACTGCCTCCACAATTTTCATTAGACATACAACGCACCGCTGTTACATGCTATTGGTTAGTTGTTATTGCATACTAGGGGAGACAACTCATGAAATCCAATAGATGTCACTAGGACAAAGCTCAGAAATATCTGTACAATCCAAGGTGTAGATAGGGTTAACACACTGGAACCTTGGCTAGCGAAAATGCTGCACACAGTGCATGCATAAAAAAAGAAACTTTGAAACATAACAAGTAATTTCAAAACTGGATAAATTAATGTCCCTTGTGAACAAGTGATCCTTTTTGTACACTGCGTATGGCAAATCACCTAATCTCCTTTCTTTTTACACCTATGTATCAAATGCAACAAATACCCTGGATGTGATCCCCCCTGTTCCTCTTTTGGACTGGCAAGGATCAAAGCATCCAGCTGTGCAGCCTCTACCAGTTCCCCTCGTTCCTCACGTGATGGTTCATCTTGTGCCAAACCAGCTCCATCAAAAGGGCAGGTACCCCGGTGAGTGTCAGTATTTATTCGTGGCCAAGCCTCTAGTTGACTGTGGCATGGTCGATAGCACTGGTTCACTGCCTCAAACTTCAGAAATGGGGACTTCAATTTTTTGACTGAAATTGGATGAAAGTCTTCTTGTTCATCACAAAAGTACTTTTGATAGAGTTTAATAATACATCCAATAATATCTAAATGCATGCAAACAGATCTGTGCAGTATTACATACCATAAAATCTATCTTGAAAGACCACTGGTGTTTGTAATGGATAAATGACCTCCATGAGAAATGACTTGTCTTGTGGGACTAGGTTTTGTTGGCAGAAGGGTTGGTCTCCTTAAACAAGTTTTAGTGTACTAATTCAAGCCAGCAGTTCCCCAGAACACTACTATGGGCAGGGTGCCTGTTGATTGTCAGATCATTTGAAATGTAGCAGGATCAGGTCTCTTCCGAGGATACTATCTTTATGACAGGACATTATGTGTGGGTGTGCCTGTGATTTGGATTTTTAATGTAGCTTTAAAAATTTTCAGCCACATCGCTACGGTGTCTACATTGTGGCAGTTTACAGTGGTATCTAGCATCATGCCACAGACATGACCCACCTGGTAATATTATCAGGCTGACCAATCCTAACACTAACCTGTTAATGCCGAGTGCAAACTGAGGCAGCTGCTAGTACCATTGTAATAAGTCTTTGGTATGACTTGGCCTGGGTTTGAACCCGCAACCTCCTGCATCTAAGGTGGATGCTCTAACCACTTAAGCCACTGGCGCAGTCAACATCACGTATGCTACCAGTGCATTTAAAATAATATTAGGGGTTTATAAAACTAGGTTGATGCCAACAATACAGGCATAGAATGGCATGTATTAAAGCTCTGGAGATTTATGACAGGACAGTAAAGATTCCAACGGGTACCCAGGTACTCGCCCGTTGACAATAACCCAGGTAATAAAATGAACAACCAGGTACCCATAAAAATAAAAAAAGTTTTCAGATCAAGACACAGAATAACAATTACTGTTCTGGACTTGTGTCGTGTGCACATTTATTCATCATCACAGGGGTTCATTCGGCTGCTTACAATTTACTTGTCATACATGTACTATATAATAATACAATCCTTTCTTGCGTGACCTATTTAAGAATCATGCTGATATTTCAAGCTCAACCGTTCTTTGTGCCCATCCATGGTTCGTGCACCATTTTTCTCATGACTTATATGCGTTCGTTTTGTGATCCTGATGACATTAACTAGGTTGATACCTTCGTCAACGGCAACAGTTAAGTAGTAAGAAATATTTGATGAAATAAAATTTAAATATGTATTACAATTCAAACAAAAGGAAGCACAATAAAAATGTCCAGCTTAACTAATGCCATTTTTGCCTCAAGTTTATGGCCCTGGAGCATGTGTTAGCTGTTCTAGTAAGGGCCGGTGTTCACATTTGTTTACTGGACCTTTTTATCAGCAGGAAACCCAAGACAGATATTTTCTGTCATGACAAAGGCAACACAAAAATCTGGCTACTGTAACATGCACTTCTTATACAATATTACGACAAAATGAACGAAATGGACAAGTATACAAAATAAAATTTTTCACTGAAATAATTAATTATAAGGGATAAAATCTTTGTTATCTAACAACATTGAAAAAACAATCTAATAAAAATTCACTACATGTGTAAATGTGATTTTTGCATTTTACATGAAACGGTTCCAAGAAAACAGACGGGCTTCTTGAATGTAAAACCACTTGTCCTAGATTCATTCTATTTTGATACTAGATACATAGCGGACCAGTTTAAATTGAAAATAGTACCAGGTGTCATAAAAAAAGGGTATGTATCAATGTGACTGATGGATGTTATATCACTGAAAAATGTTAGAGAAGAGGGATTTTGTTAAACTTAAAAACATATTGCACTGAACCGCTGTTAAGGGACGAACCATGGCAGGTCAAGGATAATACAACAATCATCATCTGTGGACTTGATGACTATTTGCTGAAGTTACTGCAGACATGTAGACTAGCTGAAGTGAGTGTTATGCATAACAAATTTATCAGTTTCTGTCTATACTCTTGTACTGACTACTAATCCACATGATTTGTAACAAAATTTTTAGCTGCAAATCCAGGCAGTAGCAAACCAAATTAATACATTAATTATCCAAACCTACATACAAATTTTGTCCCAATAACTGAAATGATCATGATTTCATCAGACATTTTACCTCTGGATATCAAGGTTCAAATTACTGTAAAACAAAATCTTCGCATGGAATTTTTCTACAATGCTTTTAGATGGCTAAAAAAAAAATTCAGGTACTAGAACACAACATATTTAGATATACACTTGCTTTTTGATTCATCCCTCATCTGAAATAAAAAGACCTGGGGTATACAAAGACCTGGGATGATGCCAACAATAAAAGTTTTGGATCTCGATCCCCTAAAATTGAGAAAATTTTATCAGAAAATGTGTACTTTGTAAAATTTAACACAGGCTACTGATGTTTCTACCCTTGTATCCTTCATCACTTGTGCAATTTTCACTGCAATTTTATTATGTCCCTTTAAAGCCTATAAAACAAGTGATATTACATGGGTTTGTGCATAGTGTAAGCCAGAATTAGATAATTTTGTTCTTGTTTTGTAGAGAAGATGCCTTTTTCGTAGTAAATCTGAAAGTAGTTCTTTTCTTTGATACAGAAAGTAACATTTTCAGGACAAGCCATTAAAATGAGACTGAGGATCTGCAGCCAACAAATGTGTTTTTTTCATCAAACATACCTTCAAACCCAGTTATCTCGATTACGTCGGTGGTGTCAAAAAATCATCAACATAACCGGGTCCCGAGATATCAGGGTTTAGTTGATAAATCTACTGCAGAACAATGATTATGCATCTGAAGTACCAAAAATGAAGAGTTTTATTTCTAAAAACAAATGGCATTTCTAATGCACAATAAAAATAATAATTCAGTCATGCCTGGTTGGAGAAAAAAGATTGGAGGTCTTTTAAATGAGATTAAGTAACAAGTCACATATGTTTACAACAATAAGTTACTGCAACAATGTCAGTGGTTTAAAGTTGTTTTTATTTCCCTGTGAATAGCCTCATCCCTTTGGTAGCCTCAGCAAGACAATAATTTTCTCACGCTATCAAAAATCTAGGCCAATTGAAGTACATGTACATGTAGAACTATACTTATTTTTTTTTTTTGAAAGTGTTTTCTTTTGTTAGAATTGACTTGTGACTAGCAGCAAAACGTAACTGACCACAATTATGTGTGAAAATCAATCTTTTTTGTTTTGATCATCATAGGTTCCTTTACACCAGTATATGCCAGTTTTTACCGATAAATTTTGTTTCTGTACCGGAAAAAAATGGGGCTGTCGGTATTCATGTACCGACAAACTGTAAAATGTGTTTCAAGTCTTTAAAGTTAACTGTCGCAACATTAAATTCTGTATGAAGCCAACTTATTCCATTCATGCAGTTAGAAGACAACTTATTCCATTCATACAGTTGTAGTCCCATATCCTTCCCAACTTTGATCAGTGATCTTTGGCAAGAACACAGCACCAAAAGGAGAGTCGGCTAATATGTTTGATGGAAAGCAAGACTTTGAAATTTAAGATAACAACACAAATGAAAGCACTCTTCTGTTTCAAATATTAATCCTATCAATTGCCTTCTGCTTCATTCCGTTTGTGTTTAAGAGTGTGTAATCATGCTACAGCAATCACCATTTTCATTTACAAAAATACTGGGCTCTATAGACTTTTTTTTTACAATACCGTTGGTGCTTTTATTTACTCTTGTTCAAAACAAATTAATAACCAATGGGGGGGGGGGCAGCTTAGTTTGGAGTTTTGCAGGTTTTTATTTATAGATAATTGTGAGTCACGTGATCTAGAAATGGTGAAGTTGAAGGCTTACGCTTGCATCAAGCATGAAAACACTTTAATTATTACCGAATTTGTTTTAAATATATTGTTGTTACAAATCGGCTCATTCAAAAGTAACAAAAGAAAAGCGTGAAGACAACAAGCTTTGTAAGTTTTAACAAAAATAATTTATTTCCCTAGAAAACATGGTGAAAAGGTGAAAATATGAAATAGGACTTACGGTTTGTGAAGAAAATCCAAACATTTATCCTAGTACTGAAAAAATACAAGTCCTATCACTAAATAATTTTAACTGAATCCAGGTTCGAATCTTGATGACGTTCCAAGATGGAGAACGATGACATCAGATGAAGTCTTTACACAAATGTCCAGAATTTCACATTGAACCACAATTTGTACTGTACTGTTCCAATTTAGAATGAATTTCACTGAATGTCTTTGTCCTAAACCACTTGTGTAGTTCTCCAAGGAAAAATAAATTATTATTTAAAAAGTAGATAAACTCCTATAGCTGTCATCCATAACAAGACACATCTCGAGCTCTATAGATGTAAAGAAAAAAATAAACTCTTTCCAGCACAAGAAAAATAATGCCTTCTTCTCAAGGTATAAGAACGACTCTTCATGGTACCTAATAGAAATATATCCTTCTTCTTGAAGATATATTGTACGACTGAATATTTCATGAGGATCTGAATATTTTTAAACTAAACTACGTCATTTCAGGTGCGCACGATGGAATGCATGGCTATTTCGCAATAAACAATGCAATTTCATGTGGGCCAGGAAATAACTTTAGCAATAACCAATCGCTTTCGCGTAGTGTTTACTCAAATCGACAAACTATGGCATGCAAAAATTGTGCTTATGCGAGTCATACGTTTTATATAAACATAATATCTCTTTCAAAAATATCAGATCCCGTAAAAATAACCATTACAATAAAATGCAATGATACAAAAATAAAATAAAAAAGAATTTAAAATTAACATACAAGTAATTAAATTACATATTAGTAACACTTTTCCCCATAAAGAAAAAACAAAGATTTATGTAATAAAGCTTTCTTTTTTACCATATGTAAACTATACAAGAGGTAAAGAAAATTACATAAGAAGAACTCTTATGAATTATATGAAGTGTATATGAAAATGATATTTCTATACACAGGAAAGTGCATCTGCAATTAAATTGTCTTTTCCTTTGATGTGCCTGATGTCAAGACTGTATTCTTGCAAAAATAAACTCCACCTTAATAGTCTTTGACTTTTATTTTTCATCCTGTTGATGAAAGTAAGGGGGTTGTGATCACTAAATACAACAACCGGAGAAGGAGCTGAGCTGATGTAAACTTCAAAATGCTGTAATGCCAGCATTAAAGCCAAGCATTCCTTTTCGATTGTTGAATAGTTTCTTTGGTGCTTATTTAATTTCTTAGAGAAATAGCACACTGGATGTTCTACACAATTTCTATCATCTTGAATCAATACTGCTCCAACCGCAACATCACTTGCATCCACAGATAGTCTGAATGGTTGACTGAAATCTGGAGCTGTTAGAACTGGTGCACTTTTAAGTATGGCCTTTAACCTATCAAAAGCCTCTTGACATTTTTCAGTCCAAAGAAACTTGTTTTTCTTTCTCAACAAATTTCTCAGAGGTTCAACAATATTAGAGAAATTAGAACAAAATTTGCGGTAGTATAATAATCCAGCCATACCCAAAAATCGCATCAGCTGCTTTTTACTGACAGGCACAGGAAATTCAGAGATAGCCTTCACCTTAGCATCTATAGGTTTAACTTGACCATGCCCGACAACATGTCCTAGAAAAGTAACACAAGCACGGCAAAACTCACTTTTAGATAAATTAATACTCAAATTTGCATCAGTGAGTCTGTCAAAGAATTTCCAAATCGTGGCTAGATATTTTTTCAAGGTGTTGCTGTTGATGATGACATCATCAATATAAACATCACAATTGTCTAGACCAGAGGTAATCATATTCATAAGGCATTGAAAAGTACTTGGAGAACCCTTCATTCCAAATGGCATTACTTTATATTGGTAGAGTCCATCTGGAGTCACAAATGCTGAAATTTCTTTTGCCCTTTCCGTTAGCGGAATTTGCCAAAATCCTTTCAAAAGGTCGAATTTGGGGACGTATTTGGCATTTCCAATTTTGTCGATACAGTCATTGATTCTTGGTAATGGAAATGAATCTGTTTTTGTCACACTGTTCACCTTCCTATAATCAGTACACATTTGGAAAGTTTTATTCAGTTTCGGAACAAGTATACACGGTGAACTCCAATCCCTCTTACTGGGCTCTATAAAATCATTCTCCAGTAAATACTGAATCTCCTTTTTCAAGTATTCCTGTTTGAGAGGGTTTATCCTGTATGGGTGTTGTTTCATGGGTTTTGAATCTACAATTTCAACGTCATGAAAAATTCTATTTGTCCTTGTAGGTACGTCTGGAAACAAGTGCTCATATTCAGACAATAATTGTTTAAGTTCACCTTTTTCTTGTTGTTGTAAATGAGAAAGTTTCTGGTCTAGATTTTCCATAATTTCCGAATTCCAAAGATTTGTTGTTCCAGGATCAGTAGAATCCAACTAAATTCCTTCACTCAAATCCTCAGTTGGCGGGACAGGTACAACTAAATTAACTGCATAATTTACTTGTCCATCTCTTTCAATATACTAGTACTCTATTAATTTAGTTAGACCAGAGTACTATTATTATAATTTAACTCATTCATTTTCTTCTTTACTTTGTAAGGGCCGTAAAATCTAAATTGAAGAAAATTCTGAAGAATGAGCAAGAGAGAATGAACTCTATTACAGGACTCAAATGTTCTCTCAAGTAAAGTTTTGTGAAACCATAGTTTCACTTTTGACTTGAATTGCGGAGTGCCAAATTCAAGCATAACAAGCTGGAAAATTCCAGACTTGAATTTTGACCTTTGACCCGATTGGATAGATCTAGGAAGGCCAAATTGAGTAAAAAACTTTATCAAAGCTTTTACTATAGTATTCCTCAAAAGAATTGCCTCTGGGAATCTTGTTGACGTACATATAATGGTCAACAAAGTTTGGTTGCCTGACTTGGTCTTTGGTAAGGGACCAACACAATCTACCATAATTCTACTGAATGGTTTGTCAAATGCAGGAATAGGTTGTAGATGAGCCTTAGGTATCTTCTGATTGGGTTTTCCTACCATGTGACAAGTACGACAAGATCTACAGAACTTACAAACATCACTTTTGATTTTTGGCCAATAAAAGTGAGTCAAGATCTTGTGATAAGTTTTATTTATCTCTAAATGACCAGCCAGAGGAGTTTCATGGGCCAAACTAAGTATTTCCTGTCTGTAAGATTTTGGAACTACAATCTGATAGTTTACTGACCATTCGTCACTAGCAGGTACCTCGGGAGGTCTCCATTTTCTCATAAGAATTCCATTTTTAAGGAAGTAACAGACAGGTACTTCAGTAGCTTCAGTTTCACTAATGGCCCTCAGAAACAAACAGGAGATCTCAGGATCTTTTTCCTGTTCGACGACAAGTGATTGTTGTTTGTCACCCTGATTAAAAAAAAGAGAATGAGTAGTTAAAAGAGGATCACTGTGATCAATACCTTTTGATTGATCCAAATTAGAAGTGAAAGTGACCTCATCAAAAGCCTGACCAATACATGTGTCAGCTAAGGAAATATTTTCCTTATCAAAATCACTCTCAAGAGCTTTCTTTGCCATAGCTCTGGTAACTGCACAAGCTGGGTATAAATCAGGGATTTCTTTTTCAATAGGATCAACTTTCTGATCCAAAGGCTTGTCAGTCACAAGTGGATTAACCACAACCTTGTCTCCAGCTAGGTTGTTGCCTAGCAACAAATGAATGCCCTCAACGGGTAAAGTAGACACTATGACGACTGTCACAGGTCCTGAAACTAAGTCTGATGACAAATTTACAGAATGGAGAGGAACATTAACAAAGCCACACTCTACTCCCTGAATGAGAACACTCTCATTAGAACAGGACTTCTCAGAAGAGGGCAAAATACCTGACACTAAAAGACTCTGAGAAGCTCCTGTATTCCTTAAAATTTTAATAGGGATAGGATTGGCCAAATCACCCAAGAGTGATATAGAACCCTTCGACATGAATGGTTCATAATTCTCCATAATAAAATCAGACTGGGGCTTTTGAGACCCAACAAATGTATTGTTTTCAATACATGACCGTGGCCTTGACCTCTTAGAAATAAGAGCATTTGGGATAGGTCTATCTTGATTCTGATGCCTATATTTCAATTTGAAGCAATCAGAAATGACGTGTCCTTTTTTCTTTCAATAGGTACACGTAGGAATAGACAAGGATTTTGAATCAAGTCTATCAGAAGCTTGATCTTTAGAAGTTGTGCCAGATTGAGTTTTAGGAGGAGTCGTATTGGGCTGAAATACCTTTCTACCAGTAGACTGCTGAGTGAAAGATTTGCTTACCCCCGCAACTTTTTGAGTTAACCCATTTTATCCTGAATATGACTAGGGGCGTAATACCTCGTTCTATCCTGAATACGCTGTGGTCGTAGTATCCCATTTTATCCTGAATATGACTACGGTCGTACTCTACTACGTATGTGTATAGCATCTCTAGAAACACGTGTTATACATCACAAATATTTGTGTACTTCTTCACCAACACAGGAAATGGTTAAAGCATGCATGCGCAGTGAAATTTAAAAAAAAAACATGGTTGGAAAAGAAATTGTTGGCATGAAAATTGATCGATAAAATGATGGACAACAACTCAGATGTAAACATGGATGTTGATAGCGAGGGTAGCGACATTGAAGTTGATGATTTGGATGATTCTGATGATAATATTGACTTAAATGATGGGTTAGAATTGAATCAAGTTGATGAAAGAGATGATGCATGGCTTCATGCACTTTTCGACAGTGATTTGGAGAATGAAGCTGACTTTGAAGGCTTTCAAGAGGAATGGGTCGGGGATGATTTTTCACCTCTGCTGCAGCCATGATTTATTATATTGTTTTTACTGACATAGTGATGATGTGGACTTCAAAATTTGAACAAAAATTGTACTGATTAATTACCTTTATTTTACTGAAAGATTTCTAGGATTAATTTGTGACAAGTTTTCATGAGAAACTGCACGCTGAAGTACATGTTCTAGAATATGAAGTAAACAAATTGTTCCAGGTGTTTTGTTGTTTGATTATAGTAAAATTATTGTAACTTTTGAACTAACAGTGCTAGAAACTTCAAATTTGGACCAAAATACTAGAAATAGAATTATCTTTATTTTATTCGCATACTATTTGGAGCATTTCATTCATCTTCATGAACAAAAGATTCACTGAACATCGTGGTAAGTTTTTAATTTTTTTTCTTTCTTTCAAGTCATATTTCAAAATACAGTTGTGAGCATGTACATTGATAAATGATAACAAAACATACATCATAGTTTTATATACTTTAAAAAAGAAATAACAATGTTACAACATTTTTAGTAAGCATGGTGAAGGTCATCACAATTTCTGCTGCTGCTGCTGTATGATGCTCCGTTTTACCACAATGTATTTAGAATTGCTTCTCAGGAGTCAGGCACTGCAGTTGAAATTGGTAAACAGGATAGAATGGCTTAAGGAATACTTATCAGCAGCAAGAGCAGCATTTTCCAAGGTTTCAATGTCATGCTCTTCAAGATACATCCTAATGTCACTAGGGACACAGTTCCTGAACTCTTCAAGTAATATGAGTTGTGTGAGACTTTCGTAATCTTTATTGACCTTTCTAGAAGAGTACCTCCTATCAAATTACTGTGCTTTTTCCCATGCAAACTGAACATAGATCTGGTCAGTTAGTTTTCTAGAATTCCTGAACTTTTTGCCGATAAGCCTCGGGGACCAACTCATAACCCTTCAAAATACAGTCCTTAACCACATCATAGTCAGCACTCTGCTCCAGTGACAGTGAAATGTAAATATTACGAGCTCTACCAGTAAGTACACATTGCAATAATAGAGTCCAATACTTCCTTGGGCACTTGAAACTTTCAGCAACTTTTTCAAAATAAGGAAAATATCCATCTACTTCTTCTTCCAGAAAAGGGGGTACTAACTTGATATTTCTTATAACATCAAAAGTAGACAAGTGTTTTCCTTTTGCCAGCTCTAATTCTTTCATTCTAATTTGAAATTCCCTTTCATTATTTTCTCTTTGCAACTGTATATCTAGTTTTTCTTTCTCAAATTGCATTTGTCTTTCTCTTTCTCTTTCTTCAAATTGCCTTTGCATTTGTTCTCTGTAACTGCCTTTGTCTTTCTCTCTCTCTTTCTTCCTTATCTAATTGCATTTGTCTATCTGCTTTTTCTTTCTCAAACTGTATTTGTCTTTCTTCCTGTCTTTCTTCAAATTGCCTTTGCATTTCTTCCCTTCTTTCTTTAAATTGTAACTCCATTACTTCCATTTCTTTTTCCTTTTGTATCTTTTCTATCTGAAACTGAACCTGTCTTATCTCTAATTCCAACTTTTTTAACTGGACTTCCCTTTTCAAAATTTCCAAACACTCCTGGGTAAAATTCAAAAATAATTCTCTACCTTTGATGATACTGTGAATGAAAGCCTGTTGTTTTTGCTAAAGATTTCAAACAAAATGTAAAAATAATACTTGGGATTTGAAAACTAGGGGAATTTAAATTCAAAAAACAATTTTCTGAAATATTTTAGCCAAATTCAAATATCCCAAAGACGAGCTTCCCAATTTTCTTTCTGTCACGTATTGGCTTGTTCAAAAGTAACCAAAAAAA
>JAECUM010093338.1:0-33697 GCA_016617855.1 Megalonaias nervosa
AGTTGAACGTCAATGCGAGACTGAGGTTGATCCATTATTATTATATTAAATGATTAATTGTGGTGTTTCAGCCACAAATTCCATATGCCACCAATAAGGCTCTGAGTTTATTGTTTTGTCATATATTCTCAGTATAAATGTTTCTTCAACATCTTTTCTTAACAATATAGATACAACTCCAGAGAGAGAATCAGTTGAATGACGCAATATATATCTGTTAATTATAGCAATTCTTTCATCACTAAATACGGACAGCCTGTAAATACCAGTAATTTCTGCGGTATATTTGATAGTGTTATTTTGTGGTGTCCATGTTGATGATCCTGATGCTACTGTGTATACGATATTTTCAATTTGTCCGTGTGGAATTTTAATCAGATTAGCTTTTTGAACAATATTAGGTATTCCACTGGCAATATCATTGAGTTTCGTGTTAATCTCGGCTAGTTTTATTTCAACGGTTGGTTGTTCCCCAAAAAATTCTTTAATGGGTTTGTTTACATTTCTACGAAAATTTAAGAACATTTCTAATTGTTTAGAAAATTCAGCACTAAGTGTAGTAATTACATCATCGATTGTTTTTAACGAAGTTGAAATAGGAATTTCCTTATCATCAACGTATTTCTTCGTCGCAGCATCAAATTCATATTCCGGTGTTCTAAGATTATTAATGCCATTATTATTCATGTCGAGAAATGCACGCATTATACCGCGGTTGGTCAATACGTACTTAGATTCTTGATCGTCAACATATTTCTTTGTTGCGGCGTCTGCATCTGCGGTTGGATTTCCAAGATCTGTAATTTTATTTTGATTCATAATAATGCTACCTGTAAATGAATCACCAACTTTCTTAATATAATCACTGACTGATGTACCAGAATCTTGTATTCTTCCCTGATCAGAGAAAGTAACTATATTATTAACAGCCGCGGTGGGAATTCGTATAAGTACATCTGGTAGTTGTATATTACTAGTTTTTAATCGTCCTTGTTTATCCTGAAAAACAACTACTTCATTTTGATCCACACTTGCGAGATTTAATAAATCATCAATTTCATTTCTGAGTTGATCAAGAGTTGCATATTTAGATAAATCAACTTGTTGATGACCTTTGCCACGAGAAGATCTTCCATAAATATCCACCATTATATTTACTAATGTCTGTTTAAATACGACGTCGTAGTATATTCATGTACAACTTTGTGGGGGGGTTTTGTTGATTTTGATATAGCATCAAGTACATTAAGTACTTCTCGACCACATATTGGTGGATCGGTTAATGTTTGTGTAGGTAATGTTGAATACCATATTGGAATACTTTGATAGCAACTAATATACTTTAAGAATTCTTTTGGTGCAGCTAGTCCATATGAATCAAAATAAATAATTCCACGTGGATCAATTGCATATCCGACCCAATGCGTGCCTGGACCAGAATTTTTATCGAGATTAATAATACCTGTTTCAATATTGTTTGGCTGTTTTGGTAATTGATCGCGCATGAAAACTCCTCTAAAATTTTTTATTTTTAATTTTTAGCAGCATCTAGTAAATCAAAATTGGACATAGGAGATATCAGTAAATTGTCCCTGGTAATCTTAGGCCTTTTCCGTACCAGTGTGGGGTCCCTGGTAATCTTAGACCCCTTCCCTTTTTTTTTGGTGTTCGTTTTATTCCTTGTCCAGTTGCTTTCTTTAATGTCACTCCAGCAGCAGTTCCAGCAGCACCTAATGCAGCTGCCTTTGCAACAGCTGGGGCTGCAGCGGCAATTAATGCTGGTATAGCAGCAAGAAGTGGAAATATACCACCCGTCTTAATTATATCTTTAATGGCACCCGCAGAAAGATTAAGTTTTATACCTTTATTTGATTTTTTGGCTTCATTGAAATACCCGAGCTGACGTTCTGTAAGAGATAATTTATTTGAGCCGCTCATCTGATCTTTCTTTAGCAATATTTTTAATCCACATTTATTTTTTGATGCTGATTGTATCCTTTTAATCTGACCAGGAGTCAGACTAACACTAACATTATTATACGACATTATAATATTCATAAATAATCTAATTACATGTTTTCTACTGGAGCATCAACGACTCTCATTCGTCCACCAGCACCTTCAAGTAACATCGATTTATCGCTGAGTATGACAGCAATTGCTCTGTAATTGGCAATAGGAGATATTGTCACACGAGCTCGAAAATGTATATCGACTACCGACTGTCTGGTTAAATCTAAATGTTCGAGCGAAAAATAATAAATTGGGTATAAGGTTGTAAAATCCAATTGTGATATTTGTAAACCAGTATCAACATTTTGATCACGTCCCATGAACGTCATCAGACGGTGATATACACGTGCTACATGATTTTGTTCAAAATTCAGTAAAATATCTTCGGATGGTTCTTGATGTCCATTTATTCTTAGAGAAACTTCGGAAACACCAAGATTGTCAAATATCATAATACTACGTGTTTGATCATCCACCCGTGCAGCATCTTGAAATGCAATAAATATATGTCGTGGTGCAGAAACACCCTGTTGTGATGCTATTTGCCACGTAAATAAACCATTAATATTACTCTGAACAACATCTGTGGTCATTGTTAACCACGATAATGCTGATTTACCACCTTGATTCATAAAAGAGAGTAGACGATCTTCTTCAGTTATTGATGGAGTCATCACCGGCATCCACAATGAAAGTTTTGTAAGAATTACTTTGCCAGGATCACCAGCGAGTCTCCATAATGCATCGTTGTCGGTTGCTTTTCGTACAATTACAACTGTATGCTTAGCTCCGAAAATGACTTTTCTGACATTTCTACAAAATCCAAATATATGTGATAGTGGAATCACACATGAAAATGCTCTTCTTCCACCACGCAACATTTCTCGACGTGATCTAAATCCTAAGTTGAAATCTGGATCTACATTAATAATCATACTTTGTACATCCGCATTGGCGTTTCTAGCAAAATTTCTTGGTTGTCCTATTTCATATTGTCGATACTCTGGAGAATCAGTTGTATCTTTTGCAAACATCATTGATGGACCAGCTGATCTTGAATAATCGTCGCTGTATCTAGCAAGACCAAGTATTGTTGTTGCAACGTCGACGTCTTTCTGAATAGATTCAATATTTTTACCATCAATCATGTACGTTGCACTGTCAAATAATGCCATAATACCATTATTAACAAAACCGACATTAACATCGTCTCCATATGCTGCTGGTGCTGCAGGATTAGCAATATTTAAAATTTCACCTTCTACTTCAATAAATGCTTCAGCGGGTAAGAAATATCTACTTGTATCCTGAACCTGTAGTTCAATTCGTCCACGTTGATCTGGAATTCGTGCGTCGTAAGAATAATACTGATAATCACGCACAGACTCATCTTTAAGTACTGGTGCGTCCATGTCAAATGCGGGATCAGATATACGTTTGAACATCTTTATTATATTTATTATCGTCTAAAAAGAAAGATTACTTCGGGAAGTGAGACCACTTCGGGAAGTGAGACCACTTCCTGCTATCAGACTAGCGGTTATATTTTTTTCTTTTTCTGACATTGGTACATCAACCAAATCTGCTAGTTTTTGATTAGCAACTTGATTTATTATTTTACTGACATTTGCAGGCATTACTTCTGTACTAGGTAATTTTACAGATTGAGGTCGGACCGCAGGTCTGCGTATTAATCGTGTTAATCTATCTTTAATCGCTGTAAATGCTTTACCAGCAACATTACCAACAGCACCAATACCTTTTTCACGAACAACATCAATAGCTTTCATTCCCAGTTGCTTTGCGATCGGTATTGTTTTTGGGGCTATCCTTCTAAATAGACCCTGAACAACATCACCTAGTCCATTTCCGTAGGTTGTTTTGTATACAGGTAATCGTGAATTTATCACCCTGACCATAGTTGGTCCACGTTGAGTACTATATACGATCATTTTATTATAGTAATTGTATTTAATTACATACTCAGTCATGTAGTAGTCATCGGCAATTTCATTAATAAGAGACTGATAAACATCAACGTCCATGATACCACCGGTAAATAATCGTCTGCAAATATCAGCTGCTTCATTAATGATTTCTGGGGAATTATTACCAGCTCGTTTTCCTCCGATGAGAATTTCTAATCGATCGACATCAGCAAGGATATTATTGGGACAAGTAATAAAACCACTTCCTAAACCACTTCCAATTACACCGGGAGCGTCTTGAAATTCTTCTTCTTCCTCTTCACTTGGTTTCGATGATGTTGTTTTCTTTGGTGTATGAGATAGAACTGGTATTTGTGATTTTGGTGATCCTGGATAATCACGAAATAATTGCTCAGATGGTTTTGGTGTTGTTTGTTTTGAAGGTTTTTTACTCTGTTTTTTCTCCTTTTCTAATTTGATTAATTTATTAATTTCACTAACATAATCCTGATATAGTGGATCATCAACTCTAGTTTGTTCAACATTCATTTTTATGCGATATAATGATTTTTGCCATTGTTCACGATTTCTAATATCTTCAGCATATTCAGATTTCATTAATTTACCTCTTTGACTAAAACTACCCAAAGCAAATTCAGCTAATTTTTGTATGTTAAGTTTTTTAATTACCTTAACAGTTTCTTCATGAAATTTATCTATCAATTTAACTGTTGATTTTGGTTCAGGAGATAGTGCTTTAGCACCTTTTTCTGCCTGGTCTGCATCTTCAGATATTTCCGGGACTGGCATCGCAGCAGATATTTCGGCTGGAAGTTCTCTAAGAATCTTTTTTGTCTGTTTTGTTCTTTTTGCTATTTTTCCAGTTTCTTCAGCGGTTTTCTCTAACACAGGTTGACTACCTTTAGTGGTCTCAGTGATAGGTTTAAATAATTGTTTTGTATCCTCCTCAAATTCAACATGAGATTCTTGTCGTTGTTGTAATTGTTGCTTGACAGCATCACGAACAGGTAAATATTTTCTAATTGCTTCTAGTCGCTCTCTTGCTAATCTAGCTGAATGTGGTTCTCCGATGACAACCATATTAATAATATTTATAATAATTGTTTAAATTACAGCAGCAGGGAGGGTGAATGACAAAAATTGAGTGACCTACCGAGTAAACTAATGCACTATAACAAATGTCAAAAATAGTAACAAAAATGAGCTAACTAAAATGATTTATTATCCGTTTTTTCAAACTATACGGTAATAATATTGTTAGGAGGGTTCGGTTTATCATTATTGACCTTATTTTTCAGCCCCTGTAGGAACCTTTATTTTTGTAAAATAAGGTCTCGTACAAAGTTGTCTGTTCACCCTCCCTGCTGCTTGGATCCAAGTTATGAAACAAACATTAAAGATAACACTGGTGTGTGAATGATTATTCACATTGCTTCAACAAGTCTGAAATGCCTGGTAGAATTGGGCTGTTTGCTTACTTTCGAACAGAAGCGGTATGGTTCTAATTTATAAAAATGTGTATGGTCTTTGGCAATACCAATGCCACAATACAACCGACTACTGAGATACCAACATACCTGAAGTTAATTTTTCCAATGACACTTTTTCCATGGGAATCTCTTTCTATACATGTTGTCAACTTACCGTACCTGGAGTGCTTCAGTAGAGCAATAGAACATTTTTCAACATCTAACCATATTTGAATAGCTCTTTTTACTTGCTAATATAACCAATACTCTTACATTTTAATATGCTAATAATTATAAAATTCTGACATGTTTGCAATTCTGGAGCTCTCGACATTACCAATTATTAGGTTGTAAGTGTGATTATTCATGCATGGCCATCAAACGTGTCTCGATTCCTATTTGCAACACTGTTTGTCATTACGATCTACACATTTTTCAGGATTACAACTTCCACCTTTATTTTTTATCTGTTCTCGGGGACTTTGGTCTTTACACTGATTACCATGCTTATGGTCTTTCGAGACAACGTTCTGGGTACCTTCCTTAGCTTTACCGAAGTAGTCTACCGGTACAATGATGTTAAAGGTATTCGGGAAGAATGGTTCCCTCAGATTCAGGTACAACACCCTACTACAATTACTTAACAACTCATAGTGTGAAATCTGACAGACCCTTTAAAGTGTTTTTTTTCGGCCTTTCCACACGCAATCAATCGTTATACATAATTTCAAATCTTAATGACAAATTGGCAGATCGTTTCCCCTCTCTCGCGAGTACTATATTTGCACTGATTCCGGATCATTTGCTCGATTACCTTAAAATCTCTTCAGAAGTGGCTCCCTTACAGTATCATAAGATAATGGGTCTTCGAGTGGTAGACGCGAATACAGATCTAGAATTTCACCCAAAAGTAACGCGCTGAGATGGAGCGAACACTCCTTGACAGTGGCATATCGTTTAAATCTATGTAGTCAGCTATCCATATTTTCTTTATCCTCATCAAATAGTGATAATTTAGGACCTCTTAACCTACTTTGATTATGAAAGTTTCATCGTGCTAGAAGCACCGTTTACCGTTGGTAAAATTGTACCACATGTACAATAGTACTGGTCATTCTGACATATGATGGATACTCAAAACATCCAGCAAATTACACCTAGTTTTCCTTGGTGTGTAAGATAAGATCACAACAGGTATAAGCAAACAGTTTATAGAGAAAAAGATTGTGTTTGTGCATTTCCCATTGTACTGGGTAAGATTGGAAATTTAGTTGGTTGAGAACATTCAACAAATATTACATTATAGATATGATTATCCACTAACGCCAGAAATATTAACATCACAAGAAGAATGATTAATTGACCATTAGACTTATCTGACACAAGAACTAGATAGTAAATTTGTTGATTGTGATAAACTAGTACCGAATCCAATGTATTAAAACATGTCATTTATTATAATAATATTAAAATTATATACCGATTTAGGTATGAAAATAAAAAATATAAACATGACCTTTGAGTCTTATTAAGAAATCTTGATGTCGCCTTATATTTATTTAAATACTAGTTGGCATGCATACCCCATAACTAATTCTTATTTAGAACGTTTTTAAACTAATGAATTTACCGGTTTTTGGCACAACATTGAAAAATCGAAGAAAAAGAATAAGTGTAAAACAGTAAAGTCATGACAACCTATCGAAGTTAGACAACTAATGGCCGATTCTGGTTTCATTACAACATAGATATTTAATGAAAATCTTGTTGCAATTCAGTGTTAAATATATCGTCGATATTGAAGAGACCCATATACCGATCAAGCTGTACTAGATTTGTCTGAACTCAATATGCGTGATTTTTATTATAATCATCTAAAGAAACGACATACGAAGACAAAATAAAACTGTTATATACAGATACAGACCTATTAAAACTTGAAAAATCTATAAATAATGTATATGAAGATATGGGGAGGGGAAAACAAAAACAAAAAACATACTTAAGGATACATCTGCTTATCCCGTAACTCACTCATTATATAACACCTCAAATAAAAAAGTAGTTGGTAAGTCCGAGGATAAAAACAAAGGCATGCCAATAAAAGAATTTGTAGAGCTAAACCTAAATTTGTACTCCATTCTTGTCGATAACAAAGAAATCAGCAAAACTAAAGGTGAATCCAACCTATTTTAAAGAAAATGAAATCCAAACATTTGCACAGAATACAATAAAGGTTGATAATTTTATCGCAGCGAATGTTATAATTGAGTTAATTTAGGGCATGATGCTATAATAGTAAATTAAACTAAAAATTAGTTATCTTTACTGATCTAATTTAAACATTGATCATACAATATTTTCCCATCATTATGCAGCATATGCACATAACCAGGGTCTGTTATATAAATCCAATCAGCTTCATGAAAATGAGTTGCATATTTTATTAATGTTGCGTTAAATTCATCGTTATCTAAAATATTTTGCAAACTATAACAGTTTCATTTGTAAGAATAATCAAACCAAATATATCTTTATGAGGTAAATTATAACTTGCATATATATATATATATATATATATATATATATATATATATATATATATATATATATATATATATATATATATATATATACGATCTCAGATGGATAATGAATTGTGTAAAGTGAGTTATAAATTTAATATTATAGCAATACCCATTAGAGATCTGTTTACCACGTATTTTTAATGGAAATAGTTCAGAGAGAAATAACAAGAAATGATCTGCGGTTTTTTAAATTCTGGCTCGAACGATAATTGTTGGCCGTAAAAATAGTCCTGGCGGCAAAATTAATTAATAATGGGCAGGTCTATAACGAGTCACATTTGAAAGTACATTTTTTTGCATATCATATTTCAAAAGAGTAACTGTACAAAATTTGACAAAGACATGATCATTTCTTAACACGGGATCTCATCTGAAATTACCTGTGTGATGTCACATAGTTCACTCGGGTTAAGTTAGGCGCGACATATACATGGATCTCTATGACAATATGTACAGTGTTTCCACCTAAAATGTATCGATTTCACTACTTGGGACATTCACATGTATACAGTATTGGAAACTGCAGAAAAAGCAGCAGTCAAGTTGTTGGATATTCATGTGAAGGAATGATTACTGGATGCAGAAAGTTGTACTAAGTCTAAACCAAAGATGTAATTGAGTATAGTAATTCCAGATTTAATGTATTTATGACAGGATATTTGCATTATTTTGCATTGTAAGAATGATGTGGTTAGATACATTTATGTCACTTGTGACGCCAGCATTTGCTGACATTCTTTATATATATATATATATATATATATATATATATATATATATATATATATATATATATATATATATATACATATATATATATATATATATATATATATATATATATATTGTGTGTGTGTGTGTGTGTGTGTGTGTGTGTGCTAGAAAAGAATTATTACACAGATTTGTGTGCATTGCTTCTTTTAGATAATCATCTTCTTTTAAACAAAAGTGTTTTCAGTTTAGCCATCCTTCTAGTTATTTCATCGGATAAATGGCGTTACATAATTTGTCTTCATTAGTAGACACGTCTTTGTATACAATTTATAATTGTATGCTTGTTCATGTACCTATGGCACTCATGGCAACTGGCTGGAAGAGACCGCATACAGTATCCGATTGTGTGAGACTATTATGGCAGACGCGAAGTTCGTATTTCCCAATGGACAAGGTCATATTCCAGCTCACCATTTCCATGAGAAGCCCAGTATTTGATGCCATGTTCTACGGAGCACTGGCAGAAAAATCACAGGATGTCAAGATTGAGGATATTAGCAAGAATATATTCAGCCTACTTTTGAAGTAATCTTCATTTAAATTCTTCTTTCTTTTAGTCCCCCTTTTCTTCTTGTTCGTGATTTTCATCTTCAAGTAGTGTTACTTCCTTTTTTATGCATGAAAAATAGTAGCAGGAGACGACGATCACAAGCTGATGACTATGATAATTTGTATATTTGCCTTCTAAAGAAAGAAAGATAATTGTAGAAACTATTATTCAGAAGGCAACAAGAGAGACGCTCTCCAGTGATTACGAAATGATGCTGGACAGAAGTTGCTCAAATGTGATCGAAAGCTAGCCATATGAACCGTTCTGGTATGGATTGGAAACATATACATTAGGTAAAATATCTTATTTTGTAATTTAGGGCAATGCTAATTGGCATGCCCTAAATGATAGTATTCAGACAGGTCAATGAAATTTGACTGTAGAACCCTTCAAAAGGGGTTCCAGTCAGAAATATCAGTTATAATCATGATTGTAAGCAGCATAGAATTGAATATAAGAAGTTATAAATAACTACCAATTTGTTCTTGCCTTATATTTTAATTTATATTTTCAGATACATGTACACTGACGATGCTGAATTGAACGGTCAGTGTGTCCTGCATGCGCTTTATGGAGTCCAAAAGTAATGCCTTGATGGCTTTGTTGAAAACTGCTCGAAGTTTCTAAAAGCATCCCTATATACTGAAAATGTTTGCACATTGTATGACCAGGCACATCTCTATGACATGGGAGAACTGTCAGCCACTTGTTTCAAATTCATCACTGAAAACATTAATGCAGGGATGAAAACACGAGGTTTCCTGAATATGAAGAGCGAATGTCTTAGTACCCTTCTCACATATGATGATTTGGAAGTTGATAGAGAAGTGGATTTGGTTGGGATCATCATACGTTGGGCTAGGTACAAATGTGAAAATAGTGGCAAGGAAGTGACTGTTGAAAATATTCGTTCAGCTCTTGGCAGGAATTTATTCTTGTTTAGGATTCCATTATTATCACCATCCGAGTTCACCGACCTTGTTGTACCTCATGGCTTGTTGACCGAGAAAGAGATGCTTGAAATTTACAAGTACCTTACCGGACATCCCAGCCGTGTGAAAGGAGTTATGGAAGTTAGCAGGTTCAGTTGCAAGCCTAGAATACAACCAGCACTGGTGTTTACTCTGGCTATTGCCCACGAAAACGTGCAACTGACTGGTAGAATGAAGTTCACAATGTCAGTCCGCGTATCTGAAAAAGTAAAGTTGGTACAGCTGGACACGTTCAGTGGCTTGCAGATAGAGTCACTGTTAGCAAAAGGCGAGAAAAGGAGGGTCAGAATGAAGAGAGGAAATAGTTATGTTATTGATGATCCTCTACTTTACCTTAAACGGGGCAGTCAACTCGATTTTTCTGTGTCTACAACATCCAGTCCTATGGATCTTGGGTATTCCTTTAAAAATCTACATATGGGAGAAATTTGTATGAATGTCAAAGATGTCGAAATGATTGTTAGTTGTTCACGATTATACTTAACGGCTATAACCTGTAGAAAGTGTACATAGAATGCTTGTAGTGATTATCTATCGCTTGACTGTGTGAAAATTTGTTTCTGTGTTAAAACTAATTGCAGCGTTCGCTTAGTGTCTGTACTTGTATCTGTTTAGTGTGCAGGCTGGATCGTGGTATAGGCATACAGCGTTACCTTGTGTTCGTTCATACGATCGTCCATCTGTCACACTTTTGGTAAAGTTTACCGTTATGTTGATTTTCTCAAGCAATGTGATGTAGTATACATGTCACATGAATATAGTTCTAATTTATTTTTTATTTCTTGCGGAATTGAGAGATGTTTAGTAAGGAAATACAAATGTTCATAGTGTGGTTCTGAGAGATCTAGCTTCATGGAAAATCGATAAATTTCTCATTACTTTCATGATTCTGCAACAGCAGCAATAGCAGAACTCGATGTGTGATAAAATAGCGTTTCCCAAGAGACTACTTGCTGTATTATTTCTATTGATAACATCAAGACGTTTGCCGCTGAAAGGTTATGCTGTTCTTTATCACAGCTCACTGCTTGACTGGTTTTTTATTTGAGTCCATTTTGACTGCTCTGTCATTTTCTAAGTTTAGCATATGGTTTTCCTTCAACAAGCGAGCAGAGTGGAGGAGAGGCAGAATCAGGACATTTTTGTGTGTATTGGTGGGGACTACTGTACTCTTCGGAACCTCACAAGGCGGCAGCGCCTATTGCTTATAGTCAGCCTGAGCTACAGCACATTGTTATTGTAGACCAATATCAACAACAAGGAACATTTAGACGATTTGAGTAAGGAAGTAGGGAGAGAGTGGAATTGTGAACGATGGAAAATAAGAAGGCATGGGCAGAATTTGACGATGATTTGGACAACATCAAAAATTTTGCTCTGCAATGCAAAGTCGATCGGATTATCCAGTTTCTTCTACAATCGCCTATACCATAGAGAAGCAGAGGTGCTCATAAACCAAGATCCAAGGCAGCAACTTCTAGACCCTATAGACGACAAGTGGAGCTAAAGAAGATGATGGGAGCGTTGGTCATTGAGAAGAAGGTTCGAGGAAGCTACACAAGAGGAAAAGGTGGAACTGCAACAGTTGCTGGAGGTCGTCTGGGAATGGCTGTTTAAAGCTAAGAAAGCAGAATTTCTTTAAGAGAGGAGAAGAATGAAATCATACAACAGGGCAGCCTTTATCGCTAATTCCTACAAATTAGCTTCATTTCTCCTGAGAGAAGATCGGTTTTGCTATCTGGAGTGTAGCTGAGTCAAAGCAGATGGGTACATGAAACAAACACATTCTGTCCATCACAGATGAAATAATCCTGGTGAGCGTCCTAGGGGTATAACTGTATCATCATCTTGTGGTTTGGCGGGAACTTTTCTGGAATGAGGAGTACAAAGTCGTAAGGACAGCCAGATCTAACTCGGTCTCATTACCAAGTGGTATCCCATAAAAGGTGTACAAGATGAACCCTACTAGACAAGAAGCTAAGGTGCTTCAGTATTTGGAATAATGAGCCTCTCCGGATGTAATAAGATCATTTTCCCATCTCCAACAAATTTCCTTAGACGAGGCTTCATTGAGAATCCTGCGTGTCATCTCTGTGGTAAAAACGGTACCCTAGGGAACATCCTGTCAATATGTCAGATTACATTAATTACAGACCGCTACGGACGAGGCATGATAGTGTCCTCAGAGAGCTAGAAGACATCCTGGAGAATGAGAGACAGAAGAAACATTTTCAAAACAATGCTTACAATAACGCATATCTCGTGTAATATCTACACGTCTTCCAGTCTAAGTCTTCAACTTACTGTAGCACCTCAATCTAGCTAAAGTTGTATTTTGATAGCAATGCGGAGCTCTCAATAGATATTTTTAAACATTTAACTTTGAATTATGTTGGCGATATGCATCATATTTTGTAGATTCTGCTAGGTTTCCATACCATGATTGCTACACGCATTCTTGAATCTTTGGGAAAATTCTTCACAGAAGAGATTAATATTATTAACATCTTCACATATCCACACGAACCCAAAACCATACTTGACATATGCACATGTTCCCGAAACCATATTTGACATATCCAAACATACCCAAACCATACTCAAACAAAATCTTTTTTGACGTTTGTAGTCCATGTTATTTTGCCACAGTCATCTATTTCCTAAACAGCAAAAATGAATAAAGGCAATTTTCCACATTCACCCAAATCTACTGAGTATCTGACAGAATGAGGTACATTCAAGAAACGTTTGCAAAATATCACAGGTATGTTTTCAATCACATCGATTATTATATCCCCAATTTTCAAAGAAAAAACAAAGAATTGGTTTAATCATAACTCCAAGCATTTTAAAAATGTCACGGTGACTGAAAAATCCAAACTTACTTTGATAACTCAATAGTGACATTGCATACTCATTTGCCTGTGACATTAATGTTTCCTTTACTTTGAAACGCCACTTTAACTTTAAACGTGCTGCGTACTGATTACACTGGGTGACTTTTCCTTTATACGCGGCACTTTTATCATTATGTGCTAGGGTTTGCTTATTATATGCGGTAGTTTAACATTATATGCTTTTGTTTCCCTTCCATAGTCTATTCGTTATGCCTGAGCAATATACAATCTCACTTGCTTTCTTTAACAAGGGGGCTCTAGAGGTCTATATGTGTTTGTTAGAGTAAATATTAGACCTTGTATTCAGTTAAACCATTAGTAAACAATCAATATATTGGGCTACGTCTGTCCAAAAATATTTTCTCTTCTCCACTGATATATATGCGTTAGTCACCTACGATCAACGCCCATTCTTGAAACTGTCAAAACTGTGATAGTTACTAACACAATAGAAGACTTGCCCACGCCATCTCCCCCTTTGCTCTATGAAGTAAAGTGGAATATCCTGATTGCAAACCAAGTTAAGCGTGTTTAACGTCTGATTGCATTCGGGAAATTATATACCAAGTTACCATTACATCAAGAATAAAGGATGCAGATATAGACAAGTCAACGCATTGCCCGTACGTCTGATAACATTCAGGAAATTTACAGTCCGGAAATTATAGAGCAATTTCCCAAATTCACAAAAATGTAAATTGACGCAGTAAGACAAGGATAATATTAACTTAGTGTTCTTGTTGCTTCGACTGTATCTGGAAAAACCAAATCTTGATATCGATCTTGATAACAGAGTGTAAGCTAATACTATGGATGGATGTGTACGTGCATGCATGCAAGTATATATGTATGTGTGTATGTATGTATGTATGTATGTATGTATGTATGTATGTATGTATGTATGTATTGAAGAAACTCCGCAAGAGACCAGAAAAACTTGGTACTTTGATAGTTCTATATCAAAAAAAGATATCATCCGGGCAAAGTCAGATGCAGGAAGGGATTTAGAAACTTGATCGTTTTCACGAACGCTCCAAAAGGATAGATACAAAGCTGTACTTAGGAAAGGTGTCACTTCACAACTTGATGCATTTGCGTGTATACAGTCAGCAGTAGTAGCTTTCTTTCAGATGTGTGAGTCATAGTAACGAGATTCATTGCCTTTAACACCACCAGCAACACTTACAATTTCAGATGTTAACCAATTTGTGGGTATATCCCTTGTATTACTCCAAAGGATAATAGATTGGTGATATCGAGTCTTTTTCACCCAAACGACCCAATTCAATACACAAATACCACATGGAATATCCTGACCTGTCCTGACCGCCTTAGTTCTGATTGGCTGATTATTTGGCTGGCGATGTGGTTTAACCCTAAGTATATAAAGATGCAATGTTTGTTACGTAGTTTCGCATCCTGATTACTGCGCCGCAAATCTGTCCCTGGGGCATCTCTTTAGATATTGGTACAAAATGAAGACAAACTAATGTTTGCAGGTAAGACTTTTCTCCTGTGCTTTCAACTCAAGATTTAGTATGCATAAAATGAACAATCTAAAAGTAAGTCTGGATAGAGTATTACATAGAAAAATAGTTAGTAGCTCCGAATTACACTTTTTACAACCAATCGATGACGTAAGCTATCTGGTGGGCACTAAAATCTTCTGATATGGTGCTCAAACACCGACATGCTGAGTTTATTAAATATGTGATTATTTCACCGTACTAATATGATGAAGAATTGTCGAATTTAATAATTGTACAGTGGTTAGTTGAAGAAAATTGCAAACTAGATTGACATGAACTGGGAATTTTGAAATCCGTTTAGATAAATGGGTAAAAGTAAGAAAAGTTTGACTGTCTATTAATGCCTGAGAATATACACCAAATATATCATTATTTATATCGTATCTCTTATTCTCATCTGACCAAATACTTTAATGTTAATTAGTATGGTTTTGCATATTAAGACTAATTGTAAAGTGTAGAGAAGATATTTTAAATTAAATTATTTATCTTCTTTTGTAGTCATCAAAAGAAAGCCATTTCTGTAATTTTCATTAACTTCTTATTCTATCGATTCTGATTTCATTTTATCTTACTGAATAAATGTTTTCCATTTCTTATACTTGGTTAGCACGTTCTATCACAGCTGAGATGTTTGAAAGAGTTATATTAAATATGGAGTCTAGTGTAAGCGTTCAAAGATGCAATGGCCAATGATCTCCTTGACTGAGGAAAATATGGTAGCGGCTAGGTGAACAGTAGTGAGCACTGGTAGGTATTCTATTTGCGGAATTTAGTGTAAGAATTTCTAGATGCATAATTCAAATGGACCAAGCTTTTTAATTTCTTGTCGTTGTGTTGTATTTCATTATTCAAATCTTTCTGTAAATATTCCAGTCGAGGTTGTAAAGTGTCATAATATTCTAGAAATTTTTTTACTTTCTCCATGTGAAAAACACACAAGTTGTATCCGATGCAGCAAATGTCAATATTGATCTGCGGAGATTCAGTTCTAACAAATGTGAGTTGCAGCTGGCTATGCATGCAATCTAATTATTGCTCGTAGTGACTACAACTTTTGAAGATTGTTTCAAACATTCAGTATCTTTACTTTCTTCGTTGCCACCATTTGCAGCCATTACGTCTTTTTTATGTACAATTTACGGTTGTAAAAACCTTATGGAATTAAAAGATCTTTTTTCATTATTATCATTTATGTGGTATTGTTTTTGAGTTCATCGGAAATATTCTGATACCCAACAGCAAAAATACATTCCTCGCAAATATATTCTTACAATAAAATGGATAGCTTACAATTTTTCTTATTATTAGGGTTGGTAAAACAGATATCTTTCTCAGGGAGACCATTTATTGCAATATAGCTTTCCATATCAACAATAAAAAATTAAAGTTTCTATTTTATTTTCAGCTGAGCGATGCAGATGTAACATAGTTAAAGCCTTGATTGTAACCTTTACCAAACTGAATATCCTTTCCCAGACTTCTCGAATTTCTTTCTCTTTTAGCTTATTCACTTCCTTTAAATTTTAATTCTTTTTACAAATAATTATGCCCTGCTGTTCTTTATATCCTTCGTATTTAGGTTTGACTGAATTTTTAATTATCCCTTTGTATATATTGCGCTCATCGATGTTTAGAATAAACTCCTGTGTTTTGTGTTGTTGTCAATGATCGTCGCGTTTGATTTTAGCGTGGAAACTGCTTTTATTTGTCTCTGTAGATGTTTTAGTCTGTACTGTTGCTTTTCTTTAGCATACTTTTTAAAACAGAAGTGGAGTCATCAGTGCATGTGTACAAAATGTACTTTTTCAATTAAAGGGGACAGTACGTCTTACACCGAAGTTGCAAACATTTATTACACCACAATGGTATGTATTAGTAACTCATGAACTCAGATATGGTCGGTTGTGAAATGCGCCTGCAGAAATACAACTTGCACCCAACTGAAGGGTAATATCTACAAAGATTTTTATTTCTTAGCAGCTGGATTCTACAAAGATTTTCATTCTATTACTGTCGGAAAACAGGTATTCTCGGATGTAAATAGGTACATTTCCCTATCTGAATTTTGATAGTTGGAACCTTCAAGATTTCTTGCAAATAGGCCGACTAGCATATGATTCGTATCTTTCTAAAACTTTATCCTTGTGTTAAACGGAGCATATGATCTAGGCTTATTTCTCAAAATCAAATAATAGTAATTTTGCAGAATATTAATATCACAGTTTATTGGATTTGGACAAGTTGACTGTGCCAACAATAGCTTTGCTATCTCCTCAAGATACTATGACGGTGAATGAAATACGGGTATTTCAACAGTAGAGAACCTCTCATAATTTTAATTTTTCCATGAAGGATCCGGTTCCGGTTGGTGTGACGCAATGCGCTTTTATGACAAAATCTGTATTAAAAAATTTAGATTTTGCGTGCTGCTTGACAATTATACAGAAGCGACCTACTTTGAGAATTATATCGGGGTGATTTCGAAATTGATCCACAAGGAAAAGAAGTATTAAAAGAAAAATTGTAAGTTTACTCGTAAACATGCTTTCCGTGATAATTACAGCTAATTTTAACAGCAATGTACAACAAACCTGTCTGTGGATTAAGCTACAGAAAACAATGATGATGATCATGATCATGATCATGGTCATGATAATAATGATGATGATACATCAAGCTGCAATAATGTCATTATTATTATTATTATTATTATTATTATTATTATTATTATCATGCAGAATTCTGTTTATTAAACAAAAAATTAACACTAATATGTGTATAGCACGAATATAATTTTCCAACCCCTATTCAGCCAGCTTGTAGTTTTAAAACTCTAAACCGATGGCTGATAGTTCTCAAAGTACATCTCAACAACTGTAATACAAAGAACACCTGAAAAGAGTTTCTAAAATGCAGCCAAAGGAGTTATTTCGGATTATTTTACGATAAAATACTCAGTTCAGAATAGCCTTAGCGTATTTAAAACCGTTGTTCAGTGACTTTAATTACAAAAGCTATGAGTTGGGTCAGAATTAGAGAGTACATTTGTACTATTCATTAAAAATATCTGAGTGTAATATTCGCATTTTCGTGAAGTATTTTTCTTAACTCTTTGACGACAAAAAAGGAATTTAAAATATATCTGTTTATAATTCGAAACATCCAATTGTTGTGATTAATAGATAAATCATGCACACTGAGCTGTCTTATCTGAAAAGTTACGCGAATTAAACTTTCTCTACTTCGTTGCAAAGAGTAGTAGAATATAATATTATTACCTACAAGTCGCTCACAAAATGTCTCTCGTCGCTCTCCAAGGCTGTAACTGAAAGAACTTTACGACGATTCGGTCAATGATTGTCCAATTTGTTTTAAAAATATATTTTAAATGTATTTTTCTGGTCTTCTTCTGGAAAATATTAGAGTTGTTGATCGAACTTAACATAAGGGTTCAATGAAACAAATCCTTGCGACTACACATCCATATTAGATATCCCCAGAATTATAGGCAAGGTCGATCATTGCCATTCCTTTCGTACAGTGCAAAGTAAAGCAATTTGACAAAATGTCAGATTACTTCACAATTTACACCACTTCTCCATTGTCCTCTTAGTGACCCTAATTCACGCGTTTTACTGATTACAATATCTCGTTTGAAGATTATGAATGTCGTATCAACTTGGAAGGATAAGTGTGGTCTCTTACGTAAGACCACAGTTTAATTACAACAGCATTTGACCAGCTACATGTGATTTTGAACAGCAAAAAACCTACGCTCTAGAATCAGACCACCTTTCAATTAAGACCCTATTTTCCAATGACATCATTGGCATTCACTGATGGGTCTTACTGTTAGCGACTTATTTTTTAAATTTTCAACACACTAAGAAAAGGAGACCCATAAACGACGGATCGAAGATGTGGCCATACTGTTATTACTTCGAAGATGTAAGATGATCACATAAAATGTAACTGCCACTAAAAATATTCAAGTTCGTAAAAAGAATCTTGAAAGTGTACCCGGCATCAATGCACGCACTCTCTCATATCTGTCCATTAATTCGCCCATCTACTCATTATGTATTTATGTGTCTTCTCTCAATATCTCTGTCATTCTTTACCTACTTTTATCTATCCTTCTTTTTCGTTTTCTTAAGTGTAAATGGTCGCTTTGTAAATTGTAGAACAAGGATGCGAATGTAATTGTAACTTGTATGTACGTATGTAATGATGGATCTTTGTTTCTTACAAAACATGGATAGATAAATATCGATGAGAAAAATTAGGAAACATGTTACAGTTGGAAACTGTATGGTGAATGTCTGGAAAATTAACCCATTTGACGTATTTGGCCTAGATAGATTGATGGTGATGGAGTGAATGATTAAGTGGATGACTGTGCGAACGAATAAATGCGAGTTATTGAAAAGATGCAACATCTTTACACTAATGGTGAAATTGATACAAACTCTTTTTCTGGTTAAGATTTTGCAAAATTCCTAACTTTTAGTTTTCTGTTTTGGTTTCTTTAGATTCCAAACACAAACAACCTAAGAATAATAATAGTCTCACCTTTAAAAAATAACAATAAAGGTTTTCTTTGTCACTGAGTATCATCTGATCTTACTTAGTTCAATTCACAAGGCCCCATTGAATATCACTCCAGATTAGTCTCACATAGACGCAAGTCATAATTGCTTATTAGGTAAGTTTGATACGATCGTTTTCAATGTGGTGTTACTAAAGCAATTTCAAGGAAAGTCTGACTCAATTGTAATCGAAATCAGAAATGTTCAGAAAGTAATATTTGTCGCCCCTTCAGACCGGTCTTTGTTCAAAGAGTGAACCGAATAATGTAGGCGATTGCTTGATAGAGGTGATCTTTAAGGCATGTTTGCGTGTAATGTCTGGAAGAGTAATGACTTCTCTTGCTGGGATGCACATGTTTTGATGACTAACACTGTATTAAATGTGAACATAATTTACCCTTCAATAACTGTAGATATTGGTGGGATGATGTTTACCGCACATGACTTTTACATTACTAAGGCAGTATTGTTTTTTTCATCTGTCATGCGAAGAAGCTGAAGGTTACTTTTGCCATTCGTCTCTTCTGTACATTTGCAAGCCGCCACCCCCGATCGATGGTTTTTCGTTATATAAACATAATTTCTGCATCTACCCTTTGCTAATTGGTGGTTTTGTTACAAGGAATGACTAGGACTAATTATATCAAATAAAGAGCCAAATACACAAAAAGCCTAATAAAACCGGTGCTACAAATGAAACACAGTCGATTTGTTACTTTTGTAAGAAGACTTATTTTTAAAGAACTCTCTTTCACACTATCCGTCTTAATTTTTATACGAAAGATATACATTTACAAATCGTATAATGTCCGTTGTACTAAATATTGACCCTCGTGATTCCTAAAGAAAATGTTGTTGTCATACGTCATTCATTCTCACAATCCTGAATTTAATTATTGGAAGACCTTTGAAAGGCTTTTTCATTTCTGCAAAGGATACAATCTACTAAAATATCGGAACCTTGAATCCATTAAAATCAATAAAATCAGATAATTTTATCGGAACCTTGTGTCAGTTAAAATCAATAAAATCAGACAACTTTTATTAAACTACGAACGCAACCTTAGCTACTTCCCGAGAAGGTGAAAGACAATAAATGTCGATTTTTTTTAAATATACTCAGAAAATAAAGCTACATCACAGAAGGAATATTTATCGAACAATGCAAGCTTTTAAAATGTGCAACTAAAGACTACTAATTATTCTTTCAATAAATATTAAATTTTGCAGGATTCTATTACAACGAGATTTTGTGTGGTTACAACCATGCATATTGACTAATTCTACTACTACTACTACTGTTAATTCTGCTGCTGCTACAACTACTAATACTACTATGACCAAATCGGTCACAAGGAATGACAATAAACATGTCCACAACAATAATAGCTGCAGAAATCGACACGTTAGTACTAAACGTATATATTTCCGATCTAGTTTATAACCATCTTAATTATAAATTACTATGATCATTACTATATTTGTTCTTCTTTTCTCCTCTTCATGTCATGTTTTTAGTATTTACTTATGTATTTTGCAGGTGAGATACTGATGGCCTTAAACTAAAATGGAGCAAGATTTACGTCATTTCAGCGAATCTGTTTAGTGACTGTAGAAACTGAATCAAAAATATGGAAGAGTTTACGTCATAGTAGCTGTTATGATTTTTCAGACTGACAATCGACATGGAAGTTCCTGATTATTATAAGGACATGTCCTTAAGACTAACGAGAGTACTGGACACAACAGGACTTCGAGAGAAAGCTCGGTGGAAGAGAATTGAAATGTGGCTGCAGATAGAGGAACTTCAGACAACAAAGCGGAGGAAGAACGAGTCAATTCATATTTTTGGGAGTCAAGCGGAGGCGACTACTATTCAGTCGTTGAATTCAGATCTTGATGTAATTTATTGTCAGAATCACATTACAGTGCTACAGGATCTGCAGTCCTGGGAGTGTGATCTTAAAACAGTCCTCATGATCGCGGATGACACTACACCGCCTGGATATGTCAAGTTACAACTAGTACACAATCGTCTTCCAATTCCTGTATACAATGTACAAACAGAATGCGTAATGTTAGACAGGTTTGGTAGATCTGTTATGTATAATACTGACCCCCATTACAAAAGGGGCTTTGCTGATGAGCATCATGGACCTGCCAACACACTATTTATAAAATCAAATATGTCCATTGATAATGTGTATGCTTTAAAACTCCTATCGTGGCCACATTCAGCCTCGGAGTGGATAACACGACACAGAAAACACAACTGGCCATCACAAGAAACAGTTTCCATAATTCAGCAGACAGGGACACTACTTGTGCCAGTAGGACAACAATTAAGTCCTGAAAAACATCTTGAATGGAGAATATCCTTATCGTATGGGGAGAAAATTCTAGTCTGGCAATTCAACTCAACTCAATACAGATGTTACGTATTACTAAAAATGATCAACAAATACTTCATCAAACCGAAGGTTGGGGAAAATGTGTTGAGCAGCTATCACTGTAAGACATGTATGTTTTACATGATCGAGACCACACCAACAGCTCTGTGGCAGCCCCAAAATTTACTGCTTTGCATTGATCTGTGTTTGATACTGTTGTGTATCTGGGTGGAGAAAAGGTATTGCCCTAATTATTTCATTCCGGCTGAAAACATGTTTCTTGGTAAAGTGCATGATCCCATTCAAAGCAACTTGACTCATAGTTTACGCGATCTATTGAGACAAAAGGGAATCTATCTTACTATGATACCGTATGACGGGATAGGACAGAAACTGATTAGAGTTTGTATGTCTCCTCTTACACAGATTGATAACGAAAACATAGATATTGTTGTCACTGTGATAAACATAGTTTACCACATATCGTTGACTTGGTTTCACCTTTTAAAAGAAGGTGTTCAAGAGCATCCATACATATTACAAAGAACATTCCATTCGCATGGAGTACGACAGGAGATTAACACCATACTTAGGACATTTGTTTGTTCCAGCATTGGATCCTATCTGGCCTCTAAATGTATGCAACAAGAAGTCAAAGACCAGGATGTTCTAGACTTGGCGCACGAGTTTCTTTTGTTAGGGTCATGTTCTGATGTTGCATCCGGAAAACTAAAGCTGGCCGCTTGCTATCTCATGGAGGACAATGTCATATTGGCAGAAACTATATTACAAAATATTGAAGAGAACTACACGTTCCTTGTATGGAATGCAATCACAAAGGAGCTAAGTTATCTCCTCCTTCTTACAGCTGGTAGTGGCAATCTTTCAACAACAGAGGTTGTAAGATGCTATTATGCATTTCCAGTGCCTTATCTCCCATCAGAAATTCACTGCACACCCGGAGCACTTATTCCGGAAATGTTCCGTTCGACAGGATCATACCCAGGATCTTTAGATCCTGATGTAGACTACTGGGGGCCATGGGCTGTGGTAGATCCTATATTCTATCTTCATTTTTTAGAGCATCAGTGTCATCACCGGCAAAACAAGATCCCTCATAAGATGGCAGCTTTACACAACATGATCTGGGTCATCCGAAACGAGAAGTTGAAATTCAAGGACACGGCCCTCAACCTGCTGGCATACTGTCTGAAAAAGGAGGGGTTATTGTTACAGGCGTACAAAGTTCTCTCCATGTCAATGAAGCTGAAGAATCACCACAACGCAGCCAAGTGGCAGATAGCCTATCTGATCCGTGCTGCTCTCGGATATGTGGGATATAGACATTAACTTGTAAAACTCGTTATATAATAGTTGCAGTCCTTCGCCTGTACAGCAAAGATCTTGACACAAACTATAAGAAACTTCACAGATGGTTGGTATAGCAACTGGAATTAACTGTCAAAACGTTTAATAAGAGAGTAAAAATGTAACACTTATTTTCTCTTGACATGGTGAAAACGAATCAGTCATACAATTACCATATATTTATGACTGATTCTTTCTCACCAAGTTAATCACCATTTGTAACATTAGTAAAATAGTTTGTTTCCATGCACAGATTTGTACAACTAATTCTGTCTATTCAAATGTTAATTTAAATCATGACAGATTCTGCCATGTTGATATAAAAAGACTGATAATTACGGGCCGCATCCAACTGTTCGAACATGTACATCTTTTCAATTCAGCTGTACTTAAATTTTGAAATTTCACATGCGCTGTGAATGTACTTTTCTGTATTAAGTTGTTGTAGACATTTCGTATAATTTACCTGTATAGTAACTAATCAGCACGAATATGCTTCTTTGCTCGACCACAGGTAAAAGACTTTGAAGTTTCGAGCTCAAATTCCTCCCTCGTGCACACAGCAAAGCGTGCATTATTTCCGTAGTCACCATTCCTAAACTTCGATTGATTTCAAGGACATGCCCAGGACGTTTGATTTATTTCAATCATTAGTTAATCATTATAATGGCTGAGTAACAATCACGTGTTACTGGATAATGTAATTGCCATGGTATACAAGCCTGGATGTTCATATTTTATTATAGATCTTGAAAAAGAACGAAATAGCTTAAATTTCTCGAAAAGCTTAACCAAAGGTTCGGCAAATTAGTTCGCACGATAATGAAAACTCAAACAAAACTGTACGTTTTTTTTGTTTGTTTTTTTGACATTGCAATCAGTTTTTGGATGGAGGGGGGACAGGGATTGGGAGGGATTGTATCGGAGTACAAAGAAACCTTGGATCACGACAGATGTCCTTGAACTATGCGACAAAAGAAGAGAACTGAAAAAAGGAAAAGAGATAATGAAGGAGTTAGAGAGAGATAAACAATATGATCAGGAAAAGCATTAAAAAGGCAAAAGAGTCCTGGATAGAAAGACCATGCTGCAAAATCGAAGACAGTCTGAGTAGAAATTACAGCAAAATAGCATATCAGCTGGTGAAAGATCTCACAACCCATAAACAAGGGAAATCTACCACAATCCAAGACAAATCAGGAAAATGCCTCACAGAAGATCAAGAGATCCTCAAGCGATGGACAGAATACTGCTCAGAATTGTACAATCATAAGACCCAAGGAGATCCAGCACTACTAAATTGCCCTCAGACAGAAGAAATTGGTGACAACCTCATTCTTCGTGAAGAAGTAGAAATTGCTGTTAGGTCACAAAAGAAAGGAAAGTCAGCCGGCTTTGACAACATACCAGCAGAGCTCATTCAAGCAGGAGAAGAAGAGATAGTCACAGTCCTAACAACAACCTGCAACAAGATATGGCAGACAGGAAAATGCCCCACCACATGGACTCAATCCGTGGTCATCGTGTTCACCAAGATAGGAAACCTACAGCTATGCCAAAACTACAGAACCATCAGTTTGATCAGTCACCCAAGCAAAGTCATGCTGAAGATAATTCTCAACAGACTAAAGCCTCAAGCAGAGAAAATTATTGCTGAAGGTTTCCGAGCAGGAAGGAGAACCACAGAACAAATCTTCAATCTCAGACTCCTTTGCGGGAAATACCTTCAGCACCAGCAGAATCTATAGCACATCTTTATTTTTTTTACAAAAAGGCTTTTGATAGGGTGTGGCATGCAGCCTTATGGGCAACTATAAGGAAGTAAAACATCAGCTCAAACCTGTTGCAGGTTGTTGAGCATCTCTATGACAAAGCCACTAGTGCTGTCCTCGTCAATGGCAGCAGAGGAGATTGGTTTCGAACAACAGTTGGAGTCAGACAGGGATGTATACTGTCACCTACATTCTTCAACATTTTCCTGGAAATGATCATGGAGGATGCCTTGCATGATCACAGTGGCACTGTCAGCATTGGAGGAAGAACAATCACAAACCTTCGCTTTGCAGATGATATTGATAGCTTAGCAGGAGATGAAAAAGAACTGGCTGACTTGGTTGAACGCCTCGACACAACCTCCACAGCATACGGTATGGAGACAAGCGCCGAAAAAACCAAAATGATGACAAACAACACCAATGGCATCGGTGCAGAAATAAAGGCCAGTGAACAGAAGCTGGAAAGAGTGACAAGCTTTAAGTACTTGGGATCAATTATCACAGACGAGGGCTCCAAACCAGAACTACATTGCAGGATCGCCCAGACAACAGCAACACTAACAAGGTTGAGACCAATATGGAAAGATACCAACATTGCGTTTGGTTCTAAGATAAGTCTGATGCACTCGATTGTCATATCTATCTTTCTGTATGCTTGTGAAACATGGACGCTCACAACAAATCTACAAAGAAGGATTCAAACCTTTGAAATGAGATGCTACGGCAAGATCTTGGGCATCTCATACATTGACCATGTAACCAACGAAGAAGTCCACAACAGGATCCAACGAGCCATCGGATCCTATGAAGACCTCTTGACCACTGTAAAACAGAGCAAACTGAAGTGGTATGGTTATGTTTCAAGATCATCTGGACTGGCAAAAACAATCTTGCAAGGCACAGTGCAAGGGTGCAGAAGAAGAGACAGACAGAAAAAGAGGTGGGAAGACAACATTAGGGAATGGACAGGCATGGGATTTAGAGATTCCCAAAGGGCAGAAGAGAACAGGGAAAGATGGAGAGAATTGGTTGCAAAGTCAACTGTGGTGCCCCAACGACCTCTTGGGTTAAGGGATTGATGATGATGATGATGATGTAACGGAGTATACCGTTACA
Organism: Megalonaias nervosa; assembly: GCA_016617855.1. Lineage (NCBI taxonomy): Eukaryota > Metazoa > Mollusca > Bivalvia > Unionida > Unionidae > Megalonaias > Megalonaias nervosa. The sequence continues at coordinate 26,003 of JAECUM010093338.1, forward strand.
GGTATTAAATGAAAGTGTATATGATGGTATGTAACACTTGTGAATCCAAAGGCTTAATGCCAGGTACCCAATAGTGATATTTTGAATCATTGCCAAAGGACAGAATACAACCTAGGGTATTATATTTTATTTATTTTTCATTATTTAGACTCAGTTTACAGGATTAATGATCAAGTAAAGTAGTAGTCTATGCGCACCTTATTATTTTATGAGTCGCCCTCAGATACCCGGGACTAACGAACTCGCATCTCGAGATAATTACCGCAGAGAAGTGTAATTGGTCAGAACTAGGTATGGGGAAGGTTCGGGGGATGGGCGGGGGAGGGAAAGTTACTGAGGCAGGGGAAATAACTCGTTCTATATGGCTTATGAAGAAATCTCGGCCTCACAGCCTCTACGTATTCACGTGACATCTCATGTTCATTCTTTCCTCTGCTTCCAAACCAAACACATATGACGTTTTGGATATATATCACCGATGGAATCTAAAAGCTGCTTTGTCTTTATTTTTGAGACCTGACAGTAATCAGGTGTATGAATTAAATAAAATCTGAGTTGCCACTTAATATATGACATTTTAAATTTCATTTGAAGAAGGCATACACAATTCAACAAAGGGATTTTAAAAATATATTTATGTTTAATAGTTTTATATATAACAGCAACATAAATCAAGGGTGAAAATGAAGCATGACACTTTATACAATAGTTCATGGGGTATAACTCACAATTTAAAGAATCTTTTTTGTTGTCGAGTATTATAGTATTGTCAATCAAGTCAAACGAAATACAAAGCAAACAATAAGAATGAAATGAAACTGTTAATTCCTTATGCGTTTTATAATCTTGAAATGTACATGAAAATTGTCCAAAAGGGAATGACAGTAAATGATGGCATCGAAGACAGTATCGATATTGAAAGTTTAGTATTTTTTGTAAGTCATCCTTAATTACCTGGGCTGACGAATTACGCTTTATTAGACAAGGACAATAGCTGAGCGTAGTTCAACCAGAAATCGGACCAAACCTGAGTGTTGGGAAAAGAGAAGACTCTGTTGACTTAGACTGTTTCCACTCCTTTTCTCTCTCCAAGAAAGGAAGATTGTATACATTTTTTGGTAAACAGTTTCAAACAAATGCCTACAGAGTACTAACAGTATATGTTTAGATCCATCTATCTCTCTCTCTATCTATCTATCTATCTATCTATCTATCTATCTATCTATCTATCTATCTATCTATCTATATACCCAAAATATGAAGAATGTATGGATCCAAAAAGTCTTCTTGGTCATAGATAACTGTGCGTAGCCTTTGAACTAGTTTAGAACGTCCCATACTGGATTTTTTACAAATATATTCCTAACGCGTATCGATAAAACAATTCATCAGCCAGAATTCGGACCAGACATGAGGCTGAGATAAAAGAAGACCTAGACTCAATGAATTAGACTGATTCCCCCCCCCACACACACACACACACCTCTTATTCCTCCTAGAAATGAATGCTGTGTACATTTTTTCAAGCAGTTTTGAACAAATGAACATCTATAACGCACAAAATGGTGAGAATGCTATGATATGTGCGAAGTCTGAAACACTTCACTTGCTCCATCTACTTTGAACCTGCTAACTAATTTTCATCCACTTTAAAGCAGTTTTGAAAACTTTCAAACGAATATGTGATAATCCGCCAAATTAAAACTTTTGCAAAAAACATCCCCTTCGTGTCCTTCATACTTGTATGGTCAACCTAGGTCACCGTCTTTGAAAATAGTTATTATAGGAACACAGAAAGACCTACACCATCTGGTCCAAAAATGTATTGCTCCTAGTCCGCTTAACCTCTAACGGGCTCAGAAATATTTAACCTTTGGCTCTAGGCAACTGTCTTTAAATTTTGTTGTTATAACAACAAAAGACCTAGACCACCTAGACTAGATGTCTTATGAAAATAGTTCTCATAATTAAAAACCCTGAGCCACCTGAGCCACCGGCCTTGAACATTTTGCTATGAAGACTGAATCAGTGATCGCCCAACTGTTATCGGAAAACCCTGGACCAGTGGTCTTGATATTTGCTGTTGTAACAACAAAACACCTTGGTCCATGGCCGTCATCTCGGTTCTTATAGATTAAAACCCAGCGTATGTCAGCTAGTTCATAATAACTACATAGTTGCCTATTTCAATCCACATTCATATCTCATCTTAGAAAATTAAGAATAACACATTTTGTTTTAGAAAATTCACCCTTTTCTGGATGCAGTTTTTCAATTCATTATTCGGTCCGAATCTCTTTTGTTAGAGACTACATTTGTTTCATATACACCTTGATACTGAAATGGTCTTTTAACGTATTCACAGCCCGTTAGATACGATATTTCAACGGTCTTTAAACGTATTCACAGCCCATCAGAAATATAATCGGCACACACTCACCAGCAATGCCGGCTATATTACAATATATAGGCTATTTTGCTCACTGCCTACTTCTTTTTCATTTAATTAAAAATAGTATTCAGTATCGAGACTAAATTTTCCATAAGTGATTTAAAGTATGTGAGGCTTGGTAACCGAGCTAATTTTTAATGAACAACAGAAAAGGGCCACCTATAAATTCTAACCACAAGCAGAGATGCTGCATAGAATTTACAGATCGTTTACCAAGTAATGTGTATCGTAATGTTGTTCTCCGTGTTTTGAATAAACGAGATTCTGTCTCATGCTTTATCATACTTTATTAATAGGCCTTTGTTTTTTTTTTTTTGTTTTTTTGTTTTTTTTTTGTTTTTTTTTCGTTTGGAGCTTTTGTACTTTAGAGTATGTATTTTTTGATTTGCTTTTGTTTTCAGTACTGAGGTCTACTCCAATTACATCTTCAGGAAGGTTTAGACAACATCCTGGATTCGAACTCTCAACGTTTGTTTCATAAGTCTGACCCTTACAGCGATTATTCCATCTCGCTCAGTAATTTATACTTTAATTTCTAGCCTATACAAGGAATCAATAAACTTCTCGGCTATTATCCAGCTTGTATAAATGGTCTATTTATTAATAATTTTCACATCTAATCAGCATCATCCCTTACTATCAGAAATATATAGACTTATTGTACATTAATTCACATTTTAATTTATGAATCAGAAATATCCATATAGATTTAAGCCCCAGACCAAAGCATTCAAGAGATTAATTATCTTCATACATTTATACAGTCTATCAATGACATGGTCAGATGTATTTGAAATAATATAATAAATCAAGGTTACCCTATGCAATATTTCCGTCCAGGATACATGTTTTTATAATACTTTGATGCATCAAGCTCCCATACTTCTTAACGAAGCGGAAGGAACATAAGAACTGCTTTGCTCTAGAAAACAAGTCAAAGTGATTTGTGTGGCAGATCGATAAGTCACATACAGACCAATCAATGAGACACGGGCTTTATACCATATATAGCCCTCTTAATTAACAAGACATTTTTAGAGTGCAAAGAACATTAATAAGGTAATATCAATAATATCATTAATTGACACCATTATAAAGAGTCGTTTTAAAAGAGCTATACAAAGACCCTAAATATATCGCCCTCATAATTCACAAGACCTTTTTAGAGTGCAAGGGACATTAATAACGCAATATCAATAATATAATTAATTTGACATCTTTAAACAAGAATAGTTTTAAGAGATATATACTACGAACCTAAACGTCCGATAGCTTTTATGACTATTAGTCAGTTGTGGAGCCAAATCAAACTTGATACTAATAAGAAGCAATCGATGAAAATTCTAAACTTAGACAAAATATATAGGGACTGTAGTAGATAGATTTAATCAATTACTTATAGCATACTGTGAAAACATGTTTATTCTATAACTTAGAGAATTAAATTATTTCCTAAGTTTTACAAAATTTGTTGGTTTTACTTGTTTCTGTTACTTCGTTTATGACCATGGAGTCGTAGTATTATAAACTAACGTACATATAGACCGATCTTAATGTATATATATCCGTCATAATTAACAAGATATATTTAGAATGCACGGAATATTAATCAGATAATTTAAATTATATAATTAAATGATATCATTAAAAATAATAGTTTTATGAGATGTATACTACACCTTAACGTCAAATAGCTTTTAAGAATATTAGTTGTGAAACCAAATTAAACTTGATCCGGATGAGATAGTTAGATAATCAATGAAACATTTGGAACTTAGACAAAATATATCGGGACTATAGTAGAATGATTGCTATATTCTAATTGATGAAGGCTATCCTATACAATATTCCCATCCAGTATACCTGTATTTAGTATACTTTCCTCCATCAAGTTCACATACTTCTTACCCTTTTGAATATTAGTCAATTCTGATGGCAAAGTCAACTTGATCACATTAAGATAACAAAACAGTCAATGACATAATCTGATCTTAGACAAACACATATATGTTCTGTACTTGACAGATTTAATCAAACTCTTACACTATCATGTGAAGGTATTTTACTGAGAACGAAACCAGAAAATTAGTAGTTATAAGACAAAACCTTATTGATGGATATAGTAGATTGTATCATCGATCTATGAACTGTCGCCGAACGAAGCAAGCTGTAAGAGAATAGATCAAGAATATGGATTAAAATTTTGGGCTAGTTTATAAAACATGCCTATCGCAAGTCCAAATATAAAATACGTGAGAATGTCAGGATCTAAATATATACATCTAAAGGTTATATTCCTAAAGACACGGAAGATATTTTGATAATCAGAGAAGTAATTTTAGCAGACCGTATATCATACAAGTAGAAAATATCAGGGGAGAGTACTGAGGGAATATTTTACCAGAAGGAGTTATCTCTCTATGACAAGCAACATAACGTATCCAAGACCGAGCAATTGTAAAATGTACCAAAATATGAATGGCGAAAGATATGTGCTTGTAAAATGGAAAGGATGTGAAAACTTTTATGGTTGGGAGACAGAAGAAACTAGAGTCTTTCGAAAACCATTGAAGTAGTCATACGTAAAAAAATTCATACTATGTGAATGGAACCAATTATATGTTATGCATGTTATTATGTATATTTAATTTGTATTTGTTAGGGTTTCTTTTCTCCATGTTTATTTGTTATGTATAGCTGGTTTGTGGACAACGGAATACATAGCTAATACATTTTCTATGATTGTGGAATAAGTATTAAAATTATTATTATTATAAACATGTGTTTATTTGGTTCTGGGGCTAGGGTATTGGAATTCCCTCATGAACAACCTGTTGTATCTGATGTTTCCCACGTTCTTTATTTTAATTTTAGTAACAGACTTGATCTCTTTGCATCTTAGAAGTTTCTAAAAATATACTTTTGACCTACATCATGGCTCTACTTTTGCGTCTAAGTATTATATATATATATATATATATACATAACCAACTTAACTATATATATATATATATATATATATATATATAATATACTAACTGCTATATATAACTAACTATGTATGTATGTATGTGTATATATACATAGAATATATGTATAGTATGTACGCTGTATCAATGATATACCACAAGATGTATAAATTTTTCATTAAAAGGAAACGAAGCTTGCTGAGTTTCCTTTTAATGAAAAATTTATACAACGAGTGGTATATCATTGATACAGCGTACATACTGTGCATATATTTTATTTATATCACATACAAATACATATATTTGCCCCTTGTACGGAGTTCAGATTTACTACAGGCAGTTGTGTATTGACCGAGTGAATGGGCTCCTCACATCCCCGAGTGTGTCCGCTACAAAATGTAGTTCTATGCCTTTTGTGGCTATTCACAATTACCTTGCATATTGATAAGTTGATTGTTTTCTTTTTTAGTTTCTATTTTTCTTCACATTGATTAAATCAATATAATACATACTTACGATATAAACATGAAAGATGGTTTTAGTGATAAAAGTAGAGCACTACAAAAATAAATGGTTACCTACGCCATTCACATGAATGCTGCCATCCACGTACCGGCGTATGGAAATTAATGTGGAATATAAACTAAGCGAAATGACGAACCAACAAGAGGTAATTAAAATATTTTAATATATTTACACTTGATCTAAGTCATTATTATACACTAGTAACAGTACCACCAACAATAAACCCTCTCTCTCTCTCTCTCTCTCTCTCTCTCTCTCTCTCTCTCTCTCTCTCTCTCTCTCTCTCTCTCTCTCTCTCTCTCTCTCTCTGGTCGGGATTGACTTTAAATCTGTCTCTCTGTCTCTCTGTCTCTGGTCGGTTTGACTTTAGCCTCTCTCTCTCTCTCTCTCTCTCTCTCTCTCTCTCTCTCTCTCACACACACACACACACACACACACACACACACACACACATATATCCTTTGGTCAATTTACTATCATTCATAAGTCCAGAGATGTCGTGGGATGACACAAACGAAAATTCTCGGTTTGACTTTAGCCTCTCTCTCTCTCTCTCTCTCTCTCTCTCTCTCTCTCTCTCTCTCTCTCTCTCTCTCTCTCTCTCTCTCTCTCTCACACGCACACACACGCACACACACACACTCACACACACATCCTTTGGTCGGTTTGACTTAACTTTTACCATCATTCATAAGTCCAGAGATGTCGTGGGATGACACAAATGAAAATCCTCTACGTTCGTCATTTCATAGATATTAGCCCGTATCTTGCTACGATGGTCAAGAGAGAGAGAGAGAGAGAGAGAGAGAGAGGGACTTTCGACATTTTCATATTTAACTAATAATAATCGATTTTTAGAAAATTATAGTATGTTTAAGAAACAACGACAAAACATAACATTAAATACATCACAGTATGTGTACCACGTAACCGAGGAATTTATAATGGCGACCTGGTTGGCAACTTTGTATCATTGACAAACACTGTAGATTAATCCCAAGGAAAGTGCACACGTATCGTTTACGACGAACCATATTCTTGTAGGTTACTTGGTGTAATTTCTATTGCAATGTTTTAATCCAGCCCAAATTCATTTTCTCTCTCACTCCACATTTCTGCATAGTTTGTCCGTTATGCATGAGAGTGGAGGGGGAACAAAAATCAGAAAGGATTGTGATGAAAATGTGTACCATATTAAATTCATTTAGAAAACGAGGATTATTAATACTTTTTGTCGTATTTTCATACGTCACTAATGATTAATATGTGGAAGTTCATCATTGATCTAGAATCAACTGCAGACGGTCGCTAGAATGTTTATATATGAGTATTATTGCGCCACGGGCGGATCACAATTTGATACACCAATAGTACTGGTATATCAAATTGCTTTATACCAACACTTTAAATGCCATGCTATTTTTAATGTATGTGGTTGTTGTTGTTGTTGTTGTTGTAGGGTTTAACGCCATTTTTCAGCACAAGATAGGCTATACATGGCGGCCAGTATAATTGGTGGAGGAAGAACCCTGGAAAACCCCGGGAAGAACCACCGACCCACGAGAAGCTACTGGCAGGCTTTCTCACGTGCCCACGTTAGCCGAGCCTGAGACTCGAACTCACGCAGACAGAGGTGAGATGACAGTGATCCGTAACGGTGAGCGCTTTAGACCACTCGGCCACTCGGGGCCCCTAATGTATGTGGTATATATATATATATATATATATATATATATATATATATATATA